>QVIK01000259.1:34688-63296 GCA_003957845.1 Oidium heveae
GATACGATATTGAGAATAAGGAAGTAGCAATCATTGAAAAAATAGCTGGTTGGTTTGTATTGGATGGTTTCAATTTAATGTTAGGATTGTTAAATTTTGTAATATTGTTCTTGAAATCTAAGGCGCTGAATGGCGAGGGGTTAGGACGAAATTCAGCTCAGATTTTCAAGTTCGAATTGGGAAGTCACATGGGTCAATTCCCAACTGGGTAAAGCGCTGATGGATGGAGATAACGTATTACTGGGGAAGTTCAGCAGCTGAGTTTATATAACCACCCCCTCTGGATTCTAAAACTTTCTTTAAATGTGGAGAGCGTAGTTCAAATTAGGCTAGTAACAAAAACCAATGCACGTTGGCCGACATAGGGTAGGACGGATAGTAGGTACTTGGACCTAATGAATAGTTTATGCACGTTCTATGAAACGTTATAAAGTGTTGACTAATAGCAAAGTCGGTTCTCCTTGAGAAGGTCCAGAAATCGGCAATTACAAGCGAAAGCGCAGTAAGAGGGGAGCCGGCTATAAGTTTTAGTTTGTAAAAGCCAGGTTTAGATTTGTGATTCTTTCAAATTGTCTTCCTATCCAGTGATCTAGTTGATTTAAGGTTCCAAATTTGATGCTGCAGAAAACTTCTGCCAGTTTGGAAGGGCAATAATTATTTTTGTACAATATTTTGAAATGAGAGTTAGTAGCACCAACAAGAAACCTTATCGCTTATGCAATATAATATATTTTGAGTATCATGCTATAAATTACACCCTGCTGCGTACTCTGACCTTTTTTCACCCGCTAGAAAAAATTAGGTTTGAATATATGGAATTCTGACTCAAGAGCCAAGATAGAAAAAAAGCCATTTATTTTATCTCAAATAAATGAGCAAATAAGTCCAAGAAAAAACAAAGGAAAAGTTTAAAATATTCCCCCATCTCCCTTTCCCCTTCCCCCCAGCCAATGCTAAACAGCCACAAAAAAATAATAGCGCCAATACGCCTTTAAACCTTAGGTATCTCGTTGTGGATAAATAAATCGTCAGCTAATTACATAAAATATCTCATTTACCAAGACAAACGCCCCTATTCACAAATGAATGACCGAGAATGTAGCGCTTTGTCGTCTCTGTAGTGGCGTGAATAGCAAAAGATAACGAAGGTTCCCAACTTATTAAAAGTTACTTATTACTATGAACCGCAACTGAGCCCATAATGTAGGAAAAAAAAATATTTGTGATATCAAAAGCAGTTCAAACTTGCTTTCTTCTTCTTTTTATTAATGGCGTTCATTCTCTCCTCGAGCTGGGCTCGAGCGATTTCTGCATCTCGCCGCTTCTTACGTTCCTCCTCGACTTGTAACATGCTCCATCGATTTCCCTTAGCAAGATTACTATTTTTTTCTTTTTCTCTTAATTCTTTAACCTCAGTTTCGAGCTCTATACAGCGCTTTCTCCATGCCTCACTATCAGATTTAAATTTCTTACTTTGTTTCTCAAGGTCGGTGAGAGCTTCTTCGAGAGTTTGCGTGAGTTGTTTCTCGGCGGAAAGATGCTTTTCGATATTTCGGATTCGGACCTCTTGATCGTCATGAATTTGCTGTGCTGCTAAATCTTTACTAGCAGGTCTATTGACTTGACCAGATATGGATGAAATTGATGAGAACCCAGAATTAAATGATATAGCTGAGGGGAGAGGGGGTAAAGGAATTACAGGAGGAGGAGAGGGTAGAGAAGTGATGGAGGGGGACTTCCTCAGATGTCCATTCGAACTTAACAATTTATGATTCTCCATACTGTTAATATCATCAAGTTTGGCCTATAAATTACGTTAAGATGAAGATCTTTTGCTTAAAATAATCGAGCTTACCTGGAGATTTAAATATTCTTCTTTTATAGCTTCCAATTCAGCTCGAAGATGGCATGTAACTGTATTTGATTCTTCGACTTGAGCAGTATGTTCCGACTGTAAAACCGAAAGTCTATTGCTAAAGTTCTGATTTTGATCATAACTCGATGCCAATTGATCTTCTAGTTCTTGAACTAATCGAGCATTCTTTTCATTCTGTGCAAATAAGTCAATAATTTCTTTCTTAAGAGAAATTAATTGATCTGAAATAGATCTTTGATTTTGGTATTTGTTGTCAAACAAAGTCTTCAGTATATCTGTAATATCTGTTCCGATTTTATCAAGTTGTCCAGAAAGATTGGCCCTAGTAATTACATGTTCATCAACTTCCTCTTTCAATCTATTGTAAAGCTCAGATTCCTCCAAAAGGGTATTTCGATCATCAAGTAGTAGAGTGACTCTTTCTTGCAACTCTTCCATACTGACTTCAACACCAATCGCGTTTGCGACTTCTGTTGCTATCGTGGTCAGCTCCTTTCTGGCTCTAACGAGTTCTTCTTCTAAGCGAGTGACATTTTCTAGGTGGGTAGATTCTAGTTTCGAAATCCGAGTTTCAGTTTCCGCTTGAATTATCGATTTACATTCATTTAGATCTTTGTGATAATTTTCGCGTATATAATGAAGATCTTGATGCAAGTTATTGACCATTTTATCATGTTCGTCAATTTGTTTCTGTAGCTGTTCGATAAAAGATTTATGATAATCGATCTCATGAAGTGCCTCATCTCTAGAGTTAGCCACTTCATCTAGTTCCTCCTGAGCTTGAGATTGTGCCTTTTCGAGTTCCGAAATTCTACTCATATTAGCTTCAAGGTTGGTTTTGTATTCCGCAATTTCTCTCTGTAATTTAGCACAAAGTCCATCATCATCCCCACTATTCTCATATTCGGAATTTAAGGAGGCTTTAGATATTTGCATCTCTAAATTTGCTACAGTTTCCTTGTACCTAAGCTCGTTTTCTCTAAGGGTTTTCAAGACCACTTCGTGCTTAGCTTTCCAGCCAGCAAGCTCGGCTTCCAAGTCCATAATCCTCTTCTTTGCCTGTTCATTATATGATTCATTATCTTCGGCATAATTTCCAGAATTATAGACGCTTAGGGTAGCTCGTAAGCTGCTTACTTCGGAATTGAGTTCTTGCTCACGGGCTTGATAAGCATCTTTAATTCTATTCTCAATTTGCAAAAGTTGTTCATTCATTGCCGAAGCAACTGCAGGGGCTGTGTGTAGACTAGAGCGCTCGCGGGTGAGGCCAGATATGATTGTCATTTTTGACTCCAATTCTCTTTTGGTTGCTGATATGTCAGCCTCTAGTTCTTGAATACGCTCGGAACGTGCATGTAGTTCATGCATAGCTGTGTTTAAGTTAAATTCGAAGTTTGCTAATTTACTAGGATTAGATTCAAAGCTTTCCGAGCCAATATTTCGCAGAGAAGCAAATGCACGATGTGCTTTTTCAATGGTCATAACATTTTGGCTAGACTTGCGACGTATCATTGGCGAGTTCAATGTAGAGGCGTCGGACTGATTCATCTTCAGTTTAGTAACTTCACCTTTCAGCTCTTCAACAAGTTCCAGAGCACAATTATGTTCTTTTTCGAGCATCATAAGCTTCTCAGTGACAATATAGTGGGCCTTCTCTCGCTCCGAGGCAATTTTCCGCAGCCTATTAAACTCTTCTAATAGTGCATTTTTTCTTAAATAGCTATCCTCTGTAGTTTCAGAATCGAAACTCTCGGTTAAGATATCGGTATCTGTCAGGCCCAGAGTATTTGAAAACTCTTCAGAAAGCATTAACTCTGACGAGAGAGAACGTGAAGGTGTGTGTTTTTCTCCATTTTTAAACTCATTAAGTTTAATGTTCGATGGGAAGGTAGAATTTGCTATCTCTAAGCCTGATGAATCTAAAAATATCGAGTTTCGTAAATTTATACGATTAGTGCTATCTATAGAATCCTGTAATTCAGCTAAAGCACGGAGGGCCTCCTCGTACTTTGCCGAAATTATTTCATATTCATTGAGTGTAGATTCATGTTCAACCCGGAGATCAAAGAGCTCCTGAGAAATATTTTCTAGTTTATCCTCAACAAATTTGGACTGTGCAGGGCTTGGTATAGGGTAAAAATCCTTAATTGATGGCATGGAAGAGTTAGGTGCATCTTCATTGTCAATTGATTCGCCATGATTAACCGGGCCATCAATTTCTGCACGAATGGCTGAATTAGATACAGCGAATTCATCATCTTCATCATTCTCAGATATAACATTTTGGGCATTCCTTTTGAGAGCGCGACTCTGATTCCGGGCATGACCGTTCAAGTTTTTCAAATTCCCATTAGTGACTTCATTCTGATCACCATTTCGACTGTCTTTTTGAATATGGTCGAGCTCATAGAGAAGGCAATCTAATTTTCCTAGGCTTCGTTGACGTTCTACAACATGTTCTAATCTATCTATTTCCCGTTGCATGAGATCGACATCTTGATCGGCTTCTGCAAGTCTCTCTTCCAGAGTAGAGATATAATCCTCACAAGATGCTTCATTTTCACGTACTCTAGCAATTTCCTTGCGAAGTTCTACAACTATAGCAGAGTTTTTTTCTTCGCCTGATGTATGACTATCAAGCTTTGCTTCTAGATCATGAAGGTAATTCTCGGTGCTAGTTTCTCTTTCAACCAATTTTTGTAAACGAGCCTGAAGTTGTTGATTAAGGGTCTCAATAGCAGAGTATTTTGTTTCTTTTTCAAGCAAATTATTTTCTGCTGTTGCAAGGGAGCTTCGCGTTTCAGAAAGTGATTTCTCGAGATTTTGTATTACATTTTGATAATCGGATAGAGCTTGTGCGATCGCATCAGAGAAAAAATTGGAGCGTTCAAGACGTTCAGTAGCACGTTCACCTGATGAATTCTCAAGTGTATCGCAAATTGCAAGTTCATTCTCTCTTGCTTTAGCAATGTCGGAAATAAACTTTGCATGCCTTTGACTCATAGCAGTATATTTCTCTTGTACATCAAAAAGTTGATTTTCTAGCTCTAATTCGCGATCATTTGTACGCTCAAGGTTATCAGCATTTCCGGGAATAGAGCCACGATCTCCTCCACGTTCTGTATTTCGAATTTTTTCACGAAGAAACGTGACCTCAGCTTTCAGTCTTTTAATAACAGCTTGTTTGTCGGTATCCTCAGAAACATGCTGAATTCTCGGTTTACTTTGAATTGCTCGGGCTCGTTGGGCATATTGAAGGGTATTCAAAGTTTCGCTCATATGAAATTCCACTGGCGTAATACATGCGATCATATAAGTAATTGCATTACCGCCAAGGGAATCTTGCAAAAGCCTCGTGAGCTTTGAGTCACGATATGATACGTGAGATCCAGCCTGACGACACGAAAGCTGCGAAATTACTTTTCCCAAACTCGCTAGACCCGCATTAATTGATATCCCCTCTTTTGCACGCTCTCCTTGGGCACCAGTATTTTTTAATCTCTCACTACCAGCTAAATCCACAAAATGGAATTTACTGTCAATGGTGATCGTTGTCTCATTTTCCAAAGGTGCTGAGAAATATTTCTCTTTGCCAAAAGAATCAGAGCATTCATTCTTATGTTGAACTAAATTCAAACTAAAAACTGCATGAGAGCGAGATGACTTGGCATTGATAGCTGTTGAGTCAGTCTGTCGTATCATGGATCCGAAGTTTAGTGCAGACATCATATCCTCGACCGAGTTAATCTCGATTTGATGTAGGCCACTTAAGATAATATGTCCTTTAACATCCTCACGAATGACCACATTTTGTCTTTCATATGAAGGAGTAGTTTCTGGAACTAATAAATCGCGCAACTGCTCATTATAGATTTCAACATAGCTGGCTTTGAGAGTCCAATACTTCGCAGGATTCCTGGAGCCTGAGCATGTAGCTGAGGGTGACATATACTTCGCGGGCGTTCTAAGACTTGGCATGGAATGTCGAATATTAGGTTTCATACCCTCTAACTTCTCAAAGAGCGCGGCAGCAGCGCGAGGTATAACACCTATATAAGATTCGTGTCAACAACATTCTTTGATAACTTCTCATTCAATTGGATATAGATTAGAATGAAAGACTGAAATTTTTTAGACACACAGAGCGTAGAATCTTACCCATTGCCTCTGTATTACATTGCTCTGCTAACCCTGAGGTTCCCATGGTATATGATTTTCCCGCACCAGATTGGCCATATGCTAACATGGAGACATTATAACCTTGAACGAAAGCATTTATGCTTTCTTCTAAATATTCCCATACTCCTGCTTGATTGAGGTTTTCATCGAAAACTCGGTCAAATGTGAATAAGCGACGGCCTTGAGGGCAGTCTATTTCTAAGTTTGTGGGAGTTGTGACTTGAACCATTGACTTTTGGAACCTTTGTGGAATGAGCCCATATCCAGGATCTGCAGGTTGAAGAGGAGGCCGAACACGTACAACTGAGACGCAGCATCAGAAAACTACACTTACATCTACCATGAAGCGGATAATGGGAGATTAACTGACCAACTTTAACAGAGCATTTTGGATTGTCTTCAGTCACTTTATTTAATCCGCCAAATCGATTCATAGTGCTCAATCGGTTGGAGTTTCCAGGAGGTCTTACCAACGCGCTTGCCGGCCTTAGAGGCCAATGTGAAGGCGATCCAGGTGGAGAGCTTGCCATGCTCTGATTGTCTCTGATTTGTTGCACCAAATCTCAAGTAATTTAGGGAAACAGATTTATCTGTATATATATCCCTCGTGCAGCTAGCAGCTATTTGAAGGATCGTTGAATAGGCGCCCGACAAAGGGGCCAAGAGTATAACTCTTCTTACAGGGAGAAAGGGGGTCGGGGGTAAACACAGAAAATTACCCGAATCTAGAAATAACCCGACTTATTTCTAGGCAAGATTGAACGCAGGAAGGGTGTGGCTTTAATAAATTTTCTCAAGTCGCATATTGATTGATTGATTGGAAAAAAGCATTACGAGCAAGCAAAATGGTGAAACTCGATTGTTATTAAAATAATTAGTTGAGCCGTCTGGATTTTAAGTAGAGAGTTGGCTCAGATTTCATCCCAATTAATAGACAGGCAGGCTATGGCAAGCAATGGCACCTATATGCAGCTTGTACTCGAGAACAACTCAGATTGGCATGCTCACACCCCTGCGCCACCGGGCCAGCACGCTTTGGCAATAAAAATTCCAAAGCTCTGTGAGCAAGAAGATAATTTTGTGAGCCTTTCCTTTCTATTTTTAAAAGCATCACGTTGATGGTGTTCAGCTACAAATTAAGAAAGCTTTGACGCAGAGTCATGTTATGATAATATAGCTACGCGCTTCTGATAAGAAATATCTAAACCGCTTCGATTTGCGCCGTCAAGGAAGTCTAGTCCTTTTTCGACTGCAACCAATGAAGTTGGTCACATTGATTGAATTTGTGGTTGTCCAATCATGCCAATTATCAACTTGTAATGTGCTACTCCGGTGTCCTAGGCAACAAAATTGCCAATGTTGTCAAACTTTCTCTCCACAGGGAAGTCAGTACTTGTTGCCAGGCTGCTTTGATTCCCAGATTTTTCTGTTAAACAAGTAAGTGATGGAGGCGTATTAACTCTAAACTACCTCCATCCCGCGCTACATGGAACGGCTGTCTCTTTGCTCTGAGAGTGTGAATATTCCAGGACCATATGGATTAGGTGTATCTCAACGTACGTGCACACCCTTGTTTTGCTCAACTATGTATTTATTTTTTTGTTAGTGTACTTAGCGAAGGAAGGCAGATGAGCAGGAGAGTAGGCGCTGGTTGGCTCCATAGAATTTTGGCCAATCATTGTCTTAATTTTATGTTTTTAGTTAGCCATCGCTGTCTAAGTACACCCCGGGGATTACAAACGTACGCTAATTATGCGCGCTAAATCATCTAGACCAATCCTAGAATATTCTATCAACTTACCCAAGCCAGAGCGCCTGCTAGAATTAGCTTAGCTACATCTGAGCATTAATGTGTGTCGGGGTGTTTTTTTTTCACATCTCCAGCCGTCGCAGCAATCTAGTAGGCCGTTGGGCTGTTACGCGTTGTGACGGGAGATATTCTAAAATCCAGAGCGTTTATTGGCTTGAAAGAAAATTTAGGCCAATAAGCATTCGACTTGCTTTTGAACCATTCCCATCTAGTACTAGATTTGAATACTCCGATTTCCGAAATAGTTAATCCGGCGCGAGTTTTTTCCCGGAGAAAATATCCGGGAACCTACAGGATTTAGCTCCCTTGTCTGTAGTTGTAGTTTTTATTTTAGCAGCTAGTAGGGTTGGTTAATTAACAGACTTTTAGCTCCCCCCTAAATGCAACAGTGACCACAGTAATTAATACCGGGTCCGTTGAATCGGCTGTGATAATTCGGGGGACATGCCTAATTCTATCCCCGTATAGAATTGTCGTCTTCGTCGTTGCATATTGCTTGCATAAAATTATAGAAAATATATCCCCCTTTTCTACATCTGATAAGGAATGAATTGAACTTTATGCAAGGAAGACATCTATCCTATAGCATGCAAGGAGAGACAGAACATGCTCATGGCTTCTTTTCTGCATGATCTAGGGATATTACTTCTATGCATAATCAACACATTACACTAAGGCATAGACATAACACTCAACAACACCAAACCATCTGAGAATTGAAGCTATTTCTACCAGTTATTTAAACACACTCCCGTGCTCTGTCTCTATCTCATTGATGTATGATTTCATCGTTATGGCTTAGACGATCGTGTAATACTGCTCTTCTTACGGCGCCCCCTACCAATTTAAATTGCCCGAAGTTTTCCGTGTAGAAAGTATGCTCATTGACGCAATTTGGTATTTTTGTATCGCACTAGAAAAATCTTCCTATCAAGAGTCACTTGCTTGTGGTATCGAATATGATAATAATAATTCACGATAATATATCTCTATATACTCATTATCTATGTGAACATATGATATTACTGTGCCGATCCGTGACCCAGTATTCACCTCTAGATATTGACAATCCTTCAAATTATATTCTCTTGTGTCAGTGAAGAAGATCAAAGCTCGATCCCGCTACATTGATTTCACCTCAATTAACCAGTCTTAATCTGGATTTTATCGTTGATATAGTTTCGTTGATTTCTTCTCCGTAACGATTCAACGGCTGGACCACCGCATCTAAATGAAATTGACATAAACATACATCAAAACTGATAGGTACAATTTTCTCAATTTTCTCAATTTCTTAAGTTCCTATCTTGCAGAATAATTTATAGAAGCACTCTGAGATTAGCATTTTCTCATCGATATCGCTAGTTAGCATCTGAATAGAGGATTTTGGCTTTACCATGAAGACATGGATAAATTGCAGAGTGTTAGAGAGTCGTTAGGGTTTAAGTTGATACGATATATATGTTTACAATTAGGTTTATGAGTTTTAGGATTTTGATTGCCACAGTAACGACAACTACTAAGAATGGCCGAGCAGCTATAGCTATGAGAATATAATTGAATGCCAGGTGATGCAGTATTTCCCCTAAGAGAAAACAACCAGCTGATTTAAAAGTCTTTAATTAGCATATGAAGTTTACAATATCGATGCTTGCCAAATGAATTTAGATGGGGACGTGTTTGATTGATAATTCGGATTATTGTGGCACACCTTCTATGATCCGTCGAGTTTGGTTAGTGTACACTGAGTTGCCATCCAAATTCTTCTTTTCATAAGTTTCTCATTCCCCATATTCCTAACAAAATGGCTTAATTTTGGTTAAAGATATGGTTGCCTGACCATCAAAGTGTCAATGAGAAGAAATAAAAGCAGTTGTTTCAATGATTGAATTCTATCCCAAACCCGACAGCGTAATGCTAAGGAAAATGATAGTGCTTTATTTAATTTAAAAAAATACTACACAGCCAAACTGCTTTGGCTTCAAAAAGCCGCGAAGACACAGTGTTGACAGAGTAATAGGAGCATAGAAATTTATAATGTGGATACCTGTAAATATTTTTGAAGAATTAAAAAAGAATACTGACTGTACACACCGTGCAGATATATACTCAATATATCCAATGTCAAGGTGGAAGTGTCAATCCCTCCTGTTCAGCGTGTATCGGTGCGTGAAGAGATGTTTCTCCAAAAAGAGTCTTGCCCTCATTCTGAGACATTAATATCTACTTTTTTTTTAAAAAAATCAATTACCCGTGGGAAGTCCCACGGGTAACGTGTATGCAGCCTCTAGGCTATAACACAGTGACAGTGTTTATTTACATTTTAGATGATTCAACTTTTTCATCAGATACACTCATGCCTCAGATTCCATTTGTAAATGCCATTATGAAGTACAATCGTTTTTCCTTCACCATTGGTCAACACTCTACCGTTAACATCCATCCAAGGAAATTACAAACCCTGGATTGTCCAGTCATGCCTCCACCATCCTGTAAATATCCACCGCGCGAAATGTGGTTAGGTCTATTGGATTCGAACCAACCATCTCCCGTCTCAAGTGGGGTAGGTGCCCAGGCTACCCAGACTCTACTTAGGAGAAGGGCCCGGATGGCATACCACACTACCATCCGACCCGNCAACACTCTACCGTTAACATCCATCCAAGGAAATTACAAACCCTGGATTGTCCAGTCATGCCTCCACCATCCTGTAAATATCCACCGCGCGAAATGTGGTTAGGTCTATTGGATTCGAACCAACCATCTCCCGTCTCAAGTGGGGTAGGTGCCCAGGCTACCCAGACTCTACTTAGAAGAAGGTCCCCAATGGCATACCACAATACCATCCGACCCATTAGTATCTAAAAAATTGCTCAAATCTGGATATTGACTTTTTATAGCCTAGACTGTAAAGAAATAGAACTTCGGCTGTGCACTAGAAATTAAAGGCCAGAGTATTTTAGACTTTAACTAAAAAGGCTAGTAGATCCCTGAAGTGAGGCCATAACCCTTTCGAACAGGAGATGGAATCCATTACCGTGGTTGTATGGTTAGCCCCGCACTCTAGACAAGTTAGCGCAGGAAAGTCTCCAACCAATTAGCAACCAAAAATTTCGAAAATCGCTATCGTCAAAAGAAAATAGATCTCGGTATTTCTCGCTTAACTTACCATGTAATTCACATTGCAACGCTATAATATATCCTTGAGTCAAAACTTTTTCACGAGACAAATACTTATATACAACGACACCCCATAGAATGAAAATTCTGTTACAGAAGAAATCGGATGGATGCTTGCTCTCTGTAATAATTCAGAAATCTACAGAACTTATAAGGAAAAAATTCAAAAAATACAGAGTTTTCGAGTGTAAAATTAGTTATACCAACCGTGTCACCTTTAACCTTTATGGCAACGGTCCATGCGAGATTTTTTAATATGACCAAGGATTATGAAAACCCGGGGAGTGTCACTGCCTCAACCCAAAAAACTCTTCATCAGTTTGCAGTACTAAATCAGTCCCAAACACTTGACTGGTCCTTTAAGACTTTTAAAGGAAGAGACAATGGTAGTTGATTCGGATGGGAAAGGTAAATTCCAGACTTTTCGCCTGCTAGACTGCTCAAGAGACTCCGTGAGGGAAGGAATACGAGATCACAAGTCAGAGGCTAACGTTCGAGCTTACAATAAATTTGGTCAGAAGTTCACTAATCATACCTAAGAATCGACTTTCGCCAAGCAAGGTACTAGCTCGGTGCTGCATTTTAACCTGAAGATTTTTGGACCGAAACAGATTCCCACAAGTCCACATAGCTCCACGCAGGTCGACACAGATCCACACAGACTTCTTCAGTGTCAGAACAGGCACGACATGGTACTGTTAGTGAGTGTCCTTGGGAATGTTCTCGGGATGTGTGAAAGGCCTAGGCTAGGTTTAGATGGCAATGATTGGCTATAGCAGGGATGTTTCACACTGAATTGCTTTGGTGTCTTTCAGAACATGAAGGACAACGAGAGCAGGCGAGTCATTTAAGAGCCCATCTTCTCATGCACTCGGCGCTCTATTCTATGTGTAATGATTTGATACCTCAACACAATTTTCAAAGATGAGTAGACTAAGAATAAAGTTACCAAGAACAGTTTGTAATTACATGTCTATACCGACTACAACACGTAAGAATAAACCAGTAAATTAACAGTATCACCTATTATATAGTTAGATAGATATATTACTATATCTTTGCCCCCCAAGACTCATATCTCCCTCTTTAGCAACGGCTGCCACAAACCAACTAATCTTTAGCCTTCGTGTACAGCGTGAAATTGCGCAATGGAACTATGGTGCAAACGTTTTCGCTGCGGCAAACATTCACTGTCCTCTCAAACCAGCACTGCTGAATCCCTCTCTTGACGATCGACTTTTTAAAAATGACCATACGCCTTTCGACGAGTTAAATAATGCTCCTGGCGGAATATACCCAAAATGCCGGCATTTTACAAGTACATTCCATGATTCTACAATAATCTAAAAAAGAAACCCGTCTGATCAAGAAGGATGAGGATTTAAACGCTCTACTGCTGCCCAGAAATATATCATCAATAGTGCCAAGTGTGATTGTAAATAGAGTGCTCTAGCACAACACAAGAAAGGATAGAGAATGAGGTAGGTATAATTCCTTGGTAATGGGCAATGGCTGCTAATTATCATATCTGCTGAGTACCAACAACCACAGTACCAAAACGTGGCCCGAATCTCTCAGAGAGGCTTCTATAAGTCGAGTAGAGATTGGAAGCAATTTTAGATCAATCAGTGTAAACAAAACCCAACGATCACTCAAACGCTTGCTATTCTTAGAATTCACAACTACTAGAATTACAAAGAATAGGACCAAAAAAAAAGTGACGAGCGAATGTGTTGTAAGGGGCCATCTACAGCCTATTATAACAGCTCTTGATCATTCTAGCGAAAGGGGCTTCCGTTACAGTTGGTGTACAAAGTATTAAAATGAAGGAGGTCCAGTCATTGGGATAATTTAGGCCATAAAGCAACCACTAAAAGTTCGAACAAGTGTCTTTTTGGGGTAAGGCTTGTGATTAAATGTACAACGTTTTTTTTTTTTTTTTTTTTTTTTTTTCCCAAGGCACAGGGCCAAGTCGCACACACCACCAACATCTTCACCATACTACTACGTGTTGTTGATAATGGGAGAGGAATGCTATAGGTCGCTTCTAACACAATTTGTTATAGATAACGATTTAGAAGATTCTATCGCGCTCTTACTGATAACGACCAGCCATTGATTAACATAGTTGAATATATCTTCAACTTAATGGACGAAAAAAATGTGCTGGTACCCCATCACCAAATTAGCCTAATCAACACGAAAATGAATCTTATGCTAAATTTACAGAAAATATGGAAAATAAACTTCCACTTCAGCTGCTGAACCTAGTATATCTCTATTTTAACCTACGCCACTGCTACGTATAGCTAAATGAGTGGTTCGGCTTCTGTATCTCCTACAAACTAAGTCTAGCTTTTTATCTAATTATAAACTTTTAATTCCTAGGGAATCCTCTAAATAATCCCAAGTCTTATTAGAGAAATGTACATGAATCCTATAATGAATTTGCTGAGAGATGAAAAGAGATGTCGAAGTCTTTTGTTTTGATCTAAGCTTCCTTTCCTTGCAAGCTAGACAAAAGTTGTCTCTCATTATTCCAAGTCTCTGGTCATTTATTAGTTAGTAATATGCTTGAAATCACATGCTATTTATAATGCTACATCTTGAAAACCTGAACTTTCTGGTAATACCCATTCATCTTCTGCAGGTTGAGATTTGCTCTCTTTCTTTTCGTCTTCATGACTGCTGTCTGCAGATGGGGATGGATTTTGACGAGGTGATGCTTGTGGTGTATGGTCTTGATCATCGTTATTAATATTATTGTCTTGACTTTCTTCTCGACTTTTTTGATTTTGCGATGTATAGACCTGTTCTTCCTTCGGCTCTTGATTATCGTTCGAAATTTTCTCTTTAGAAAATTTCCCATCCTTTACTGGTGGTGTAGGTGTTGGATTCTGCCCTACTCCAGATCCTGACTCGAGGGAAAACGGTACTGGAGAGTTTTTGATTGGTTCTTGAAACTGCGTGGAAATTTCGCTAGGTGCCATCTGTCGTTGTCTCGGATCCGCATCAAGATAATATTGACGAACACCAACGATCCTACCCCCAGCTTCGCATCCCTCTATCCATTCTGGCCTGACAACTGGAATGTTCATCTCAACTGCCTTTTCCCATGCACTTCCGTGACCCTCAGTTGTTACAAAGTGGGTAGTATCAATCCGTACGCTATCCGCTATTTTAGCACCTATTCGCTCTATAGCTCTCGTAAGACTATCTCGTAGTTGTGGAGGAAGAATGCCTGGTGTAATAGTTATTCCACTTAAGTCGGTCATCTTGTGGGTCCTCACCATGACTCTCTCACTGTTGTAGGTGCCAGCTGTAGTCCTGAGGACTAAATGAAATGTGTATTCGGTGTCAACCCCAAGACCGCTAATCTTGGTACTTTGCATTATATTTGGTTGAGGAATATTTCCAGCTTTCTGACCATTCCTGAATAATGAAAGTGAAATTATGTCTGCTGTTGCAAGCTGAATTGGGTCCCATTCGAGTACTACAGATGTCTGTGTAGCGTTCCGACATCGTAGTATAGGTGCTGCTGGCTGTGATACTCCAAACGATGAATGAATAGAATCTTGAAGCGCAAGAAAATTCGCTTGATCTTTTTGTTCTGAGAGAAAGTTGCGCGAAACTGTAATGTCAACGATGCTCCCAGAGGAAATGTTGGGCGGCAATAAAATGGATGGGAACTCGATCTGCCTTAGATTAGCTATCCATCATCATCTAAAGAAAAGTGAAATAATTTGATTAAACTATTGATCCATACTAGTCGCTTGTCCTCGGTCAAAAGCACGGCGACACCTGCATCTACCTTCCCAACTGTCAATGAAATTAACATTTTAAGGCGCGGATTAATTATGTATAGATTGGCGTCTGTAGATTCTCATAAAGAGAGAACTTCAATACACCCATGTGATCAGTAGACAAGGTTGTGTGGGCAGTATTGATTGTCAGCAACCTGATTAAGTTCATTACTCTACAGAATATCTAATCGGCTAGGGATACCCAAACTAGATATGTTGAATTTCCTGCGGGTCATAAGGAACTACACATAAACGAACACACTTCAGATATAAGATAATCAAAAATTAGTAAATGTATCAATAACTATTTAAGACCTTTTTTAGTCTTGCCTTGATATCTACCCGAGTAACCGAATTTGTTACGTAGATTTTTTGAACCAGGTTCAGTTAATTTCTTGACAAGGAGCTGAACAGTGTGATCCATATGTTTCATCAAGTCGTGATTCTTCATCTTTATTAATGAAGGATTGTTGGCGAACAGTTGAACCGTTCCCTTCAGAGATGGCTGGTGGTATACTCCATTTTTTTTGCTTACAGAAATAGAGACACCATCTTCAGAATACCCACATTTCCTCAAGCTCTCTACAAACGCAACCCTTAGTCTCCGTGCTGCCCAGCTTCTTAGGACTCTTTTTGGCGCAAGCTTAATTGTTCCAATTGCCGACCACCAAAGCGCTTCGGGTCTTTGGTTCCAACGTTGAAAGTTGTTGGAAACCGTTGGACAAATTCCTGGGTTAATTGCCCATGCTGATGAGGTTACAAGAAAGCACGGCTCAGGTGAGAAAAGTAAAGTAAAGCCAGTGGTAGTAGCATCTCCTGATTTAGGTAGCCTTTGAAGAAAACTGTAGGGCATAATTCTTCGACCATAGTTTTGAAGCGTCATGATCTGATTAGACTGTAGCTAGGCATGGGTTAGGGAAAGAAGGCGATCTTCAAATTATAGATTACCTTATATAAAAATATGGATGCTATGTGACTAGTTAGTTTTTATCTAGCTGAAGATTGCATGACAGTATCATAATGGACGGGGCTCATGTTGCTATGGGATATGTCCGTTGTAATTATTATTATTATTATTATTATTATTATTATTATTATTATTATTATTATTATTATTATTATTATTATTATTATTATTATTATTATTATTTAACGCCAAGTAGGCATACAGGCTAAGCCCGGCCTCTAAGCCCTCCAAAGAGCGATTGGCGTGTCTGTGCAGCCTATTGCCACCAGACATTTCTGCCTTTATTGACATCTTAACTAGTCTAACCAGACAGCATGAATACGTGACTAAACTTGCTGCCACCAAAATTTATTCATCTTGTTATCTATTTGAAAGCACATGATTTTTTTTTTTGGTAAAATAAATAATTACTGACTGCTTGAGGGAAATAAGAGATTAGACAGAACAAAGCAAAACATACTAATCTAAAAACAAAACAGAGGAGATGGAAATTCTACTATTTACTTAAGATATACAACCGAAATTGGCGAGACTTTTGCACCAGCTCCTGAAAGCTCGAGCTCCGCTTGTTGTTCCAAATGTCCATTTAATATCACTCTCTAGGCCACGAGACGATCTGGGTCAAGGCTTTCGTAGAGCTGATAGTCTACTACAGATAAATGGATTTTCTGGTGTGTTTTCTTCCCCGCAATCGCATAAGAGCTCCGCATTTGTATGTTTAAACAGACGGTGGTAAGCTGCGAAATTACCGTGTGCAGATCGGGCTGTAAGGAGCAGGCCTAGATTTCTATGAGTTAAGAAAGATATCTCTTCGGGGGGCTTTCCAGTCATAAATATATTGAAGTACTTATAGCGCTCAGGGGCTCTATTATTCCAATATAAAGGTATATTTGTTTCGTATCGATCGTTAAGATCGAAGCTTTTACTTGCGCCGTAGGTTCATTGCAGGGAATTTTTGCTAGAGCATCAGCTCGCTCACTACCTGATATTCCCGAATGCCCTGGGACCCATCTAACCATAACAGCACCAGGTGCCGCAACTGATGTACGTAACCTCCTGTACCAGCTATCTCGTAATTCCTGGAACTTGGCGATCTCTTTGGAGCTTGACGGAGTCAGCTTCCCTGTATGTAAGCGGATAGCAGCATCTTCATTATCGAGACAAACTGCAACATTTGTGGCATCTTTTGCCGTAGTGTGCGAGACAGCTGTTCTTAATCCTTCTGTAGCACCTATTATTTCAGCATCGTAGATTTCGACTGTTCGCCCCAGCGGTATTTTTCCGCTCGCAATTTCTGTTTTTGATCCGCGATATATATATATAACATCCCACCCCTACATTTCCGTCTTTATCCATCGACTCGTCCGAAAAAACTATAAGATCTAGTACTCCAATGTCACTGGAATTTATGTATTTTTTGAACATACCCAGCCCCTCGGTGCGACCAATAGCGCCTATTTCTTCCTTAGCTTTGGTCCTGTTCAATTCATACCATGGGGCCTCTTGGGTGTCTAAGGATAGTTCTAGAAATTGTCGACGTCTAATCCACTGAAAATGGGGAGACTTCCAACGTTTACGAAGTGGATGTTTTGGATCAGCGGCAGCGATTCGTGTTGTAAGGCGGTCATGGGATCGTTCAAGCCAAGCAGTGGCTAGACCCCAACCTTTTTCACGCAATAAGACTGGTACTGGTGTGGTTTTATAGACAGGTAGGACTGCTCAAGCTGCCATATTGATCGCTCCTTGAGGTTGATTTATTATCCAGAAAGAGGTTTTAGGTCCATACCAGGTCTCGTAACCGTAAAACAGCGTAGTGAAAGCTGTTCCTTGGATAGCTTGGCGAAGAAGATTGGGTTGAGTTCCTTTAATCATATTGTTGAGTGGTTTAACATGATCTGTCACAACTCGACATCTCTGGCAGGCTCTTCGGGTATAATCTTTGAAAGTTAACTTTCTGTCGAAGACTATGCCTAGCCATCGAGTAGAATTATTAGGTTGGATGATGGTATTTTCCATCAAGAGAGGAGTTTCCGTATACTTCCTTTTGTTGTGAATATATTGAAGTTCAGTCTTCGCGCTCTCAAACTGAACACCATTTTCATAACCCCATTGTATTGTCTGATTTAGGCTTGCTTATAACTTCTGGCCGCATTCTTCCAAAGTTTTTTTTTTCTAGTGTTAGAATATCATCTGCGTATCCAAACCGACCTCTTGAGAGACGCAGAACCGGTTCCATGTAAAGCAGAAATAAGATCGGGGAGACTGGAGAGCCCTGTGGGAGCCCGCTTTGGATCTGGAATATATTGGAGGTTGTCCCATCTAGACGAATTTTTGCTGTCTTATCAAGAATAAAAGAGTTGACCCATTTTATTACACTAGTTGGCCACCCTTGCGTCCTAAGTCTATGCAAGAGTCTATTCCGTAGAACTCCATCAAAAGCACCTTTTACATCGATAGTAGCCATACCTGCAACATTTCCCAGGGCTATGTCCGTTACTACGTGAAAAGGTGTCAAATAACCAATTCTTTATCACTTGATCTCGGATTCATTTCAGACTAGCCCGAAAGAATGAGGGCTTTAATAGGCAATAAACAAAGAAAGATTATTAGAAGTGATATATAATTCTAAGTCCCAAGGTGAAGACAGTTCAATATTAGCGATGACCAGACTAGACTAGCAATTTATTAACAGCAAATTCACAATTATCAAAAAGGGAAAAGTTAAGGGAAATGTTAACCACACATCAGTTTTTTACTTCCAACACAACACACTCTTGTACTTATTACTACTGATAAAGTCGTCATTGGTGATTAACCCCTGTCATCTCACACTTCGCGTTTTTACCAGCACCACATTGCCCTCTTGCTCTCTTTGTTAATGAAACAAAAAGTAGAGCTGTCAAGAGCTGCATACAAGTTCTATAATGAATTACTGAAACTGGTCGTTAATATTTTCAACCCTTTAATAGCAAATATAGTAGTAGAAAATACATCAGTCTCCCATAGCAACGCGAAAAACATGCATACAAAGAAGGGATTCGCACGCCGGTTATGATTGGTAAAAAGTGAAGTAATGACTTAAGATAGGGGTGATGTGGTGCTAGTGAAAACACGAAGAGTGAGCTCATATGGGTAATCCACCAATCATAACTTTATCAGTGATAAGGATGACAAGGGTGTGATGTGTTGTTAGCAAAAAACTGATGTGTGGTTAACATTTCCCAAAGTTAATTATCTGACTCTAGATTCGCATTAATTGGTAGCTTTTGAGCAGGAGCTAAAAATTATTTTATTTATAAATATATATATATATATATATATTTTTTTTTGGGGATACAGTGCTAATAAATATACTAATTACGGTGCGCTCATCTGATAAGTGATTTCGAGCGATAATCAAGTTTTTCCAGATAGGCATAGTGAATATAACCATAACCTAGGATTAAGGCTTAAATTTTTCTGCCCTCAACAAGTAATATGAGGGTGTTATTTCACAATAATTATGGGTTTATTATTCGTTTCTATTTTATTTAATTATTTATAATTCACGATTCTGGAACACATTAGATGCAAAATGCTTGAGCGATAGTTACATCCTAATTACAAATTAATAATAAATTCCTGCCTCTCATATAGTTCGTTGGCTATGACTTGATCTATAGCACATGATAGAATTGAATATATTTATATATTATATTTGACGCCGACTACCAACCATCCCACAATGACTATCCGCATTAGTGTAGGGGTTAACATACTCCGCTTTCAACTTATGAGTGCCGGAGAGCCCCGGGTTCGATTCCCGGATGCGGAACACAATAAATATATTTATTATTTTTACTTTGAAAAGTAAACGTAAGAAAATGCTCAATTTTATGAAAATCCCCCCCAAAACTAATGTGGTGTGTAGCATGGGTAAGGCTTCTCTATCTTCAGATTGTATACTTTGTGATTAATCGCACGATATTTCGTGGCTCGGCTATTACGAGATTCTACAGATCTATAACAACAAGCTTGACGCTGTAATGTAAGATTAATATTCTTACTCAAAGAATGAGATAACTGACTATTGAATAAATTGCTCTCCGTCTACTACTGAAGTCCTGAAAAGAACCAACATACTTGCATATAACTTTGTATATCTAAGACTAATTAGATGGCGAGCTGTTAAACATTGGTCTGGTGATGTTTTTATGATAGAATACATAGCCCGTTCTTATAGCTCGCTTAGAGCATCCTTAGTGATTAGTCGGATTTCGCTTGCCTACGTTATCCGATATAAGGATCCCTACAAGTAGACCGACGCGAGAATCAAAAAAAATCGCCAAAAAGCGTGATTTTATTGAGCGGCAAAAAGCTGGATAGTCTCGGCTAATATAAAATCAGGGGGTTGTCACCGAGAGTAAAGGAAGTTATTCTAAATGGCATAATCGCTGGTAAAGTCGAAATTAACAAAGTGATAAGACAAATGCAGGTCTTCATTAGAATCGATATCTAATGGAAAATTCTCCACAACTTGATCTCAGGTAGATACTATCCTTCGGTTGAACAGCTCAAACGCTTGCTCGCTTTAGATCGAACCCTTGCAATTAGTGCACCGAAGTCGCCTTTAAAGTCATTGACGTCAAGACAAAATAGTAACTAGCTTGGATGAGGGACAGTAATATTGCAAAAGACGTTGCAATATTAATCTAATCATCACTTTCTTCCGTAAAACAAACCGACGGAGGATAAAAAGCGCAAATCCGATTCCAAAAAACGGTCACCTATTCAGATCCAATGGCTTGGGCTTTTGTAACTCCAGCAAGTCGAGGAATCGGCTTTTATCTAACTCGACATATCCTTCAGCATACGCAACTCCCTGTTGTAGCAACGGCGCGGAAAGATGTAAATAGTGTGAAGAAATCGATACTGTCTGGGCTTCCCTCAAGCGTGGATGAAGAACGTCTGAAAGTTCTTCCACTAGATGTCTCTGGTAACAAAGAAAACGTCACAATCTTCAAATTTTTTTATAAGAGAACCAAATTATTTCCATTTACACCATTTCCTTTTATTTTTTTATTTTTCAGTACTAATCAACTACTTTCTACTTTCGTGGAGAAAGTGTTTACAAAAATAATAGCATCATTTGATTAGAATCAATTTCCCCTGCGCTTCTCAAAAATTTGATGAAAAGTATATCTAGAGAAAAACAAAATTTAGAATAATAATGCCCTCGAAAGTATTTAATTGCTGATGAGATTAAGAAGCTCCGCCTCTTTCGGGAGGGGGGGCTTAGTACCTTTGCAGATGAAAGCACAATATCTCGAGCGGCTGAAGAAGCCAAATCAATGTTTCCAACAGATTCTCTTCACCTAGCCTTCTGTATTCCAGGCATCCTGCATCCAGAAAAATCACCGTCCCAAATCAATCACGCGAACCTAGTCGAGACATTCGCCATCAACTCTATCGGACCTATGCTAGTATTCAAGCATTTTTCACCTTTTCTTCCAGGAAAAAAAAAAGCTTCCGTTCTATCTCAGAGTGATTCATCAGAGTTATCATCTCATGCTATCTGGCTCAATATGTCTGCCCGTGTAGGTTCAATTACGGACAACAATCTTGGCGGATGGTATTCCTACCGTGCATCTAAAGCTGCTGTTAATAGTTTCACCAAGAGTTTCGACATATTCCTGCAAGCCCGAAGTGGGGGGAATGCTATGGCAATTAGTTATCACCCAGGAACAGTTAAGACTGATCTAAGTAAGGAATTTTGGGCAAGTGTACCCAAAGAGAAACTCTTTAGTCCAGAGTTTGCTATTGCAAAGATGTGGGATGTTGTTAAAGGGGTTGACTTAAGTTGTCGGGGAAAATGTTTTGACTGGAAAGCTGATCAGATATTACCCTGAAACTTGGGCTATGAATCTTTTAGGCGACCACAAATAGGAGTAGAAATGGTAAAAAAAAGGGCAAAAATTACGTACAACCTGAAAAGGTTTCTCGATATAGCCAATGGTCTCTTGATATTTCATTTTTTTTTTTAATTGCGCTGTCTACATTTACTGGTATTAACAAAAATAGTCTAGTGAAGCTATCTCAAATCTGTATGTACCGTTACTCCTGCTACGTCAAAAACTCACTACTGTTCAATAACTTCCTCCTACATATTGTCTATCATGAGTAACTTCTAGTTTAAATTCGGATTGATTTTTAGGCACTAAACTTCAAAAGTAGCTTTCAAGATTTTCCAGTTTCATAGAAGTTCTCCTGTATTCACAATTATATGGAAATTGTGTATGCTGATCTTTTTTATTCAACACACCCTGCAAATTAATTCTTCTAATTATTATAAGGTATACTAAAATCTCTAAGATCTTACTATGGCTCCATATAATATCAAAAATTACTATTCAGTTTTGGTAAAGAAATTTGCTACTATGCCAGTTATACTGTGAAAAAATAACGTATTGCTTACCCTCACCTAACAAGCGAATGTGATTGTTGGCTGAGATCAGAGGACTCTAACGATTTTTAATATGAAGTCAAATTACAGGCCGTCACCCGCCAAGATATATATCGATTTTAAATAAAAAAAAGTGGCTACTTTTAAGAGCAGAAACTATTTGAAGCTAGTTTGTGGAGGATGTACTTTGCACAGGTAATCCTTGAGAATAAACCATTTAATGATATTAAATTACAAGTTAATATCAAACACATAGTCCTAGGGATGTTCGTAATGCTACTATCTCTACTATCTCTACTATTTCCTCACGTTCTAGTCATCGTCGTTGCTCAGCCAAGAAAGATTCCTTTTCAGCACGTAAAGCAGAAAAACGCTGCTTGTGTGCTAATCTTTCTTCTTCATCCACATCAGTAATTCTCAGTGAAATTCTAGCATTCGATCTGGTAGAATCTTTCTAGTTTCATTCCTATACACGACAGTAGAGTGATAGCTCTCCACCCTTTGATAATTTGTAGAGCCCCGTCCTAGCTTTGGGCCGAATATCATTTCTAAAAGCTCAAAGCAGTTAGGATTATATTCATTCAAAAGGCATGCACAGGAAAAGCGAGTTTCACACAGTTCGAATGACTCCAAGCATGTAGCTAATAGTTCTACAGATATTCATCCGCACCAGGGCAAGTATTTCCACTTCTAATTGTATAGTTCCCCTTTCTATGGAATTCGAGCATCTCCTAGCAAAAAGCAGAAGGAAAGGTCGTCAAAGGCCTGATATCCAACTAGCACAGTCACATGTGATACGAGCCTGCCTCCCATGATTCTAAACAAGTTGCTCATTAGGTAGGATAGGTGATGTGACTAGTGATTATCGAGTAGTATTCCAATACATTAACTTGAAACTATCTGATGAAAACACCATGCCATCAATCTAACTTCTCCAGTATTGTCTCTTTACATCGGCCACAGCACTTCTATAGTTTAGATGCAGCTTTCTGGATCTATAAGTATTTCAATGGCCAGAAGCGTATGTTTTAAGACCCTACAGAAATTCTCCGCAAATATTTCCACTTCATTTGTTGTCACAGGACTAGACTAAGAGATTAGGATTATAACCGTGTTGTATGATAAAGGGTGAAGGTTATCTACGATATATAATTTATATAAATATAAGTTGTGTGGCACGGACCATATAATTAGTAACATAAGCGAACTGGTTAGTACTGTGACAGTATTCTCCTTTTTACAAAGTTTTAGCGCCAAACAGTTATCATGCGCAGTATACAATAGACTATCTAAACTAGTAGCTAGCCTTGTAATTAGGCCGACATAGGCGCCCTGAACGACGTGTCTGCTGTTCTACATTTGAAGATAATCTACTTGTTACTCGCACCCAAGGGGGTGGTCCTGGTTTGTCTGGATTTTGGTTGTGGAAAGAGATAAGTGCGTCCTGACAACCTTTCGATTCAGACTCAGGTTGCCAAGTTGGCTCGTCCACGAACTTCCATTTAATCTTATACGTTAACCCACTGTTACTGATGTTTTCGACATGTACATCTAAAATTTTCTCAAAAATCCACTTATCTTCAATATTACCTTCATCATCTCGTTTAGCGTCGCGACCAGCGACATTTCGACGCTCTTTGTCATTGATATCTAATTGATAAGGTGTATATGGTGCTACCCACGGTCGAATTAGTGATTTATGAAAAGAATTATTAACCTTGGCATGGTTAGGTAATTTTACAATAACTGATCCGCGAAATGCCTTGAGAACTATATACGGGCCATCCCGCTTGTCATCCCATTTCTTTTTTTGGACGATTAGTCTTCAGATTTTTAAGGCTAATCATGACCTTATCTCTTATTTTATAAACTGAAGCCTCTGATCTTCTTGAATTTGCGTTTTCTTCATATCTATCTTGTGATTGATGTGATAACGCCTTGAGTTTTTCTAGAATCCGACCAAAACATTCTATTATAGCATCGGCTCGGAAATATATTCCATTTTAGCTGATATAGATAAATCTGGTGGTCTTGGATTTGCTGGCTCAAAACCGAGACGTGGATTGAACCCATAGTTCGCAAAAAACGGAGAAACACCAGTAATTTCGCTAATCTCATTATTAGATGAGAACTCAGCTAGTGGGAGTCAGTCGACCCAATCATCTTGGGTAAAGCTAACAAATGCGCGAAGATATTTGTTTAGTGCCGAGTTGACAATCTCCGTCTGTCCATTAGCATGAGGATGAAACGCTGAACTTGGTGTTAAGGATATTGAAAGACGAGTATTTAGTCGTTGCCAAAAGTCAGACGAACAAAAAATTCTAGTAATTCAGTCGTATCTAGGGATTTCACGGGGATGAGATGTCGCATTTTCGTAAGTCGGTCTACAATCACCAGTACATGATAGTAAACTTTCCCATTTCTTTTACATGGCGGTAAATCTACAATGTGGTCTATAGATATATCCGCCCATGCACGAAGAGGTACATCTAGGGGCTTGAAGAACCCAGATGGTGAGGCTCTGGGGGTTTTTGTTCTAAAACATAGAGCGCATCCCTTCACAAAGGTTCCAACTGCGCTACTAAGACGAGGCCACCAATATGATCTTTTTAATAAATCTATAGTTTTAACTCTACCAGGATGACCTGCTGGACCAGAGGCATGACTGCGATGAATAATTTCAAGACGTAGATCTGCATGGTCAGGGATAATTATTCGATCAGGAAAGTATGCTAGGCCGTCCACTAATTTAAATTCAATCTTATCTTTCTTGAGTAAATGACGGAGTGAAGATGGCCATTTTCTACTTGTTGTATCTTGTAATGCCTTTAGTAACAACTTTGAAGTTTTAATTTCCGAATATGCTTGGCGTATAAGGTCAATAAGAGCAATATCAGATGACATAAATGCAATGGACTCGATATCACTATCAGCATTATACAGAGTACTTTTAATTTTTTCTGACAATCTATCTGGTGACATTAGTGGTCGGAATCTATTTTTCAGGCGCTCATCTGACATATCCATTGGTTTTATCCCTGGTAAGCGGCTAAGTGTATCGGGTAGGAGAGCCTTGGATCCAGGTCGATATTAAATGGAAAAATTAAATTCAGACAAGAACTCGGACCATCGGACTTCTCTTTGCTTCGATTGTTTAGGAGTCATGAATGTTTTTGGGTTTCTATGATCAGTGATAATTTGAAAAGGATCATGTACGCCTGTGAGCTCTGGCCGCCATTCTTCAAGAGCTTTAACTATAGCCAACAATTCTATATCATAAATACCATAAATAACGTGTTTGACCACCGAGTGTCCGTGACCACCGAGTGACCGCGAAATCTCTTGGCACTACCATCTTACAACAGAAATTGTCATTTTCTCCCCCACTACTACTTAAAAAAAACCAAGCACTTTCATCTGAATCAAATGTCTCCTCTTCAATGAAATAACATGTACGAGCGTTATGCCCAGTCTCTCAACACCTTCCATAGCGATTTTGGGCTCGCTGTACCACATCTTGATTATCCCCACCACAAGCCTTCTTCCTGCTCTGCTGCACCGAAGGCGACTCTGAAGGTACTGCTTGTGATACCTCACCAAACTTTAATACTCCTCCAGTCTGGATCCACTTTCTTTTTCGCCCCTTGCGCTTAGTTAACTCGTCATTAAGCTCTTCAAGCTCTTTAATACGAGCTACCATAAGTGTGTTTTGATGTAACATATGTTCAGCCCCCTTAACAAGCTGTAGAAATCCATCTTTACTGAACCGGGTGAAGAGCCAAGCTTATTTTGAACTAGCTTAGTTTGCGATCCAAATTCGAGTGTATTGCTTGGTGTTATGGACTACCATAGTGTCTCTTGTAATGGGAGTCCTGGCGGGGTCTGAGGTCGGATATCCAGTTTTTCTAGTATAACATGCGCATCTAATGGAACTAATCCTGCGCCTCTGAAGCTTGATCTGATATTGACCTCTGTAAATGTCTCAAAAAAACGCATCACGAAAAGCTGGCAAGAAGCCTATCTTGTCAATATGGAAGACGAGTCTCTGTGCCAAGGCTCTGATACGCTGAGAGTACCGGACTTTTAGTACTGCAAAACAACACACATCCAAAGGCCGGAGGATATGGGATCAATGGGGAGGCATGCAGAGCGTGATAATCTTGTTCCTCTCATAGAAGTCCTTAAATCCCTGTGAGTTATGACTCTCATGGTCATCCAAGATAAGTAGCCGATATACTCCCACCTAGCGTGTCTTTGTATACTCGTCAAAGTGCTTCAACCACTCTAGACCAAGCTCGTTTGTTGTCCATCCATTCTTAAAGACTGCAAGAACCCAGTCATTAGGTATACCAGTCTCTTCATACCAACTAGAGAGATATACCTTGCATTTATAGACAATAAAAGCTGGGATTGCAACTCCAGTAGCAGAGATTCCCTGGATAATCGTAACCCACTCCCGGTCTCCTGGCTGAACCAGATCTGGTCGAGCACGTCGCTCAGAGCAAGTATCAACTTTCATAGTCCCAATAACACCCATCTGGAACCCAGATTCATCAAATTTGTAGATATCCTCATCCTAGAAACCATACTTGGCTTTAGTATTTTCAACCAGTTGAAACCAATTACTAATTATCACAGGATCTTCCTGCTTTGCCCTCTGACGGTCCTTGGCCAGATTGAAGCTCATTTTTATCTTATCTGAGCGCTTCACAAATCTACTAGTCCAGTTCTTGCCAACCTTCTCTCCACCCCACGCTTCTAGCAATTTATTTGCCATATCTTCTACCTCAACCAGTCTAGGAAAAGATACTCGCGAATAAAGGTCGAGGATATATCGGATAACAGTATTTTCTTCGGTCATGGTAAGCTTCTGGCAGTTAGGCTGGCAATTGTGTCGTGGTTGTATTCCGTTCGCGCGTCTTCGTAAGGTTTTAGTAACAACATTGAAAGCTGTAGCACTCTGTCCAGGGGTTTCAAACTAGCCATCCTGAAGGGCCTGTAATACGAGAGCAAGCCTGCCTTTTTTCTGGGTAGATTGCACATTTTTTGGTTGAGACATAACGCGTTGAAGGTGTATCGTAGTTGCCTTGAGATTTCGCGAACACTCGGTGGTCAAACACGTTATCATAAATATCATAAATATCATAAATATCATAAATATCATAAATATCATAAATATCATAAATATCATAAATATCATAAATATCATAAATTTATTTAGCAGCGCTTTGTGTCGAAGAAAAATATGCAACAGGATGAATTAAACGATCGTCTCCTGTCTGAAGAAGCACTGTTCCTGATGCCCAGTTAGATGCATCCGTTTCAACGAAGGTACGATTCTGGTAATTAAAATGAGCCAAGATAGGTGCCTGCGTGAAACGCTTTTTAAGCTCTGCAAAAGCATCTACTTGATCATTTGACCAATTCTAACTCACGTCCTTTTGTAGCAGGTGTGTCAAAGGTTCAGTAACAGATGAATATCCTTTAATAAAACGTCGGTAAAAATTAGAAAATCCAAGGAACTGTTGTAATTGTTTAATNTAACTCACGTCCTTTTGTAGCAGGTGTGTCAAAGGTTCAGTAACAGATGAATATCCTTTAATAAAACGTCGGTAAAAATTAGAAAATCCAAGGAACTGTTGTAATTGTTTAATTGTCTCGAGAACTTTCCATTCAGTAATAGCCATCACTTTTTCCGGGTCCATTTCCAGGCCGTTGGTTGAGATTATCAAGCCAAGATATTTAGTCCTTTTAGTATAAAATTCCGACTTTTTGATATCAGTTTCTGACCCAGCGTCACCAAGCTTTTGAATTACATCCTCTACGTGTTTTGTGTGCTCTTTTCTGGTACTTGAGTATATTAACACATCGTCTAGATATGCAGTACAATATTCATCAAGCGCTTCATGGAGTATATGGTTAATGTAATTCTCGAATGTTGCTGGAGCGTTGCATAGGCCAAAAGGTGTAACCAACATTTCAAACAAGCCGAAACAAGTAATGAACACTGTTTTCCATTCGTAGCCTTCTGCAACATAGATGCGATTAAATGCAGCTATTATGTCAAGTTTTATGAAGAATGGTGCATTTGACAACGACTCGAAAGTCTCACGTATTAAAGGGAGTGGATAACGAATTTTTACAGTGACTGCACTTAGGCCCCGATAATCTTGACAAATTCTGACACCACAATTAGCTTTAGGTACAAGTAGGAGTGGCGCTGCAGCAGGTGAGGAAGATTCTCTAATAAATCCCTTTTTAAGCATATCATTAATCCATTTTTTAGGGAGCTGCTAACAGGCACTCAACTTGTACACCTAAATTAATTACCATAAAATACTGGTGCCTGAT
>QVIK01000260.1:0-44186 GCA_003957845.1 Oidium heveae
ATCAGGCATACTTCCAGCTTTTGAGCTACTTAAGCACACTCGTATCCGTCAAGCGCTTCGAATCCGGAGCTTAGACGAACTACACCCCTTATGGCAGAGAGCTTTTGAGCTTGTCCACACTCGTCTCACTCAATTAGCTAACCTCCTCCCTGGACTTCACGAATCTGACATTCCTTTGTTATTACCAAATATTTCTTCTCCGCAGGAACCAATCTACTCATCGACTCACGATATTCACCTATATACGGATAGGTCCTGCCATAGTCTAGACTCTTCTGGCGGAGGCTATATAGCCTACCAGGGTGGTCAGAAGGCAATCTCAGCAAAATTCCGCCTTCACAACTTCGCCGCAGCTGTGGACGCTGAGATAACAGCAATGGCGGAAGGTATCGAAGCAGTAATTAGAAGTTGCCCGATACATTTTGCAAGAAATCTTCTTGTTTTCTCGGATAGTAAGACTGCTGTAGATATCGGCAATGGGCGCATTCCTTTAACAAGTCAAGTACAAGCCTTGAGAATCTGTCAGTTCCAGAAAGATTGGCTATTGAGAAGAAGACTACCTCATGTGGCCTTAGGTATGGTAGCTTTTGAATGGATCTCAGGGCACTCTAACAACTTGGGAAACGACGAAGCCGATGAATTGGCGAAACTTGGGTCTAAGTTACCGGCCCCTTCTTCACATGGCTATACCTACGCTGCATCCAAGGAAATTGCAAGGACACTAATAACAAAATATTCTGAAGACTGGTGGGAAACACACGCCCCTTTACGTTACAAGAGGCTAGGGATTGCTTTTCGCTCCAACCCCCGCGAACTTATTTTAGCCAGAAGTACACTCAGCAAACTAATAGCAGCAAGATCAGGCCACGGTGATTTCAAACAATATCATGTCCGCTTTCACCATCATAGTTTTGACTCGTGCGAATGTGGTTTACCAAAAAGTCCCGAGCACTTCTTTTTCTGTAGGATTACACGATATAAAGCACATAAAGCTGCAAGTAAACGGCGGACTAAGGATGCAATTGATTGGTTGCTAGGAACAGAAAGCGGGGCATTAGCCTTTGCGTCCATTTGGACAGGAGACTTGAGGTGAAGGTGAGGGATTGTGACAGTTAAAGTATATTAAAAAAATAAAATAAAATATTAGTTTAAGAATTAGAATTAGCTATTATTAGCGTAGAGTACACTTGGATGAGGCTAAGGTACAGCCCTTCCATTAGAAGTGAGTAAGAGAGAGTTAAACTCTGTGAGACGCCATTATTCCCTGGAATAATCTGGCGCGTCTTTCGCCCTTAGGGAGGCTTATAGGTGACCATCAGAAGGTGGTTTTTCCGTAGACGTTAAACGAAAAATAAATAAATAAATAACTTTTTTTTATAAAATATTCCAGTCAATTAGGAAATTTAGTTTATCACTCGATCAATCAATAGGAAGAGCCATATTTTGATTTTGATTTTGATCACTTTTAATCACCAACACTATAGCCTGGTTCTGTGTGATGTTTTTTGTTTTTTTTTGCTTTAAACTCTCTACATTCCAAAGTGGTTATTCTGAAAGCTTGTCTTGCAATAGAGGCACTCGTGAAGGATATTGACACGAGTTGCATCTGAGATAATTCTTACTGCCAGTAGTGACTGGAGACTAAGACCATGGTTGTGTGTAATCAAAACTACGGCATATAGTGGCAGGTGTTTGGAAGGCATATTATTAACCTAGATCTCGTGATTTTACCACCTCCATCACTTCCAATTTGAAGCAGGTAATGAACTGAGGCATAACACTTTTGTAAGTCTAAATACGGATGAGCGAGAATATTAAAAATTTACTCTTCCAACGATGAGTATGAAATGAATATTTATCATAGACATACATCAAGAGATTGATTTCCCTCCGAACAATTAGAAACTATTTCGTGACAGTAAATAACAAAAAATAACATGGTTTTTTTTTTACCTGACTACGAATGAGAAGATTCACGAGAGATTCTCGTGAAAAAATGTTAAATAATGCTAAAATTTTAATTGAAAATTTTCAAAACGCAAATCATAACGTTGGTCAAATTAAATCAAATCAGATTTATTTTCTGATTAATGCATACATTTTTCTGAAAATAGTTTTACAGACAAGAGTGCTAGTAGATTTTGAGTAATATGAAAATACGAAAATACAAACATAAGACTAGATATTCTTTTTAATAAAGATATAGTATCAAATCTTATCTTTTATATGATCCCAGAGTCATTTATAAGGTCAATTCAAGGTGTCGAAACTGAATTGTCAAAATTGAAATGGACCGGAGGATTTGGTGTTGCAATTTCATCTTTTTAAGATATGTGAAACTTTTTTTTTTTTTCTCACTTGCATACTGCATAAGGTAAATAAAAATTTTGCACTGTCTAGATGTTTTTGATTCAGAGTTAGAGTTGGACTTCTCGTTTTAAGGTTCCTTTTGGCCAGCTGTAATTTGGATGCGGCTAGAAAATAGTAATGGGCTGACATCAAAATGTAAATAATTAGTAATCACGGCAATATCACGCGTAGGAATAACAATTCCCCGAATTACCCTGGGATCAAACAGAGGTAAGAAGGCTAATAGTAGTCATTTGCGTACCCACGCAGTGCGAAAAGACTAAGCAATGTATTTATCAGAAGAAAAAGTGCATCTCCTTCTAGATCTTACAACACGCTTTGAATGAATATGTTTCGAAATCCACGGGAGAATCTTTACTTATCTACAAAGGAGCTTGTAAAACCATCAGTAGGGCGGCCTCCAACGCCAACCAAATCCTCCAAGACTGCGATTAAGAATTCTCCACGACATGAAACCCAACTTAGCAGGCAGCAAAATATGAAAACTCATTCAAGTGCTAAAAATTCTGTAAAATCAAAAAAAAATTTCCCTGTGAAAATTTCTGCTGGGAAGTCGAATACCAGCATCCTCGAGTTTTTTAAAAAAGTCGATGCTCCAGTGAAAGAGGAAAAAATATTTCTGGATAAGGGTAGTCAATCTCTCTACAGGCAGCCAAGTCCAAAACTACTATTCTTAGAGTCAGAGTCTGATGAAAGTTATGATCATACGCGATTCAACGAGTCTCCTGCTCCTATAAAAAGGCGTAGGATATCAGAAGATAATTCTATGAAAGATCAAATCACTATTTTGAATAAAGATTTTTTCGAATCTAAACCTGCTAAGGAAATTGTTCAATCGATACCAAATGAAAGTTCATCTTTAACATTGCCTACAATTAAAAGCAATCCACGGATAGGTGGACCATTTTTTGAAGATTCTGACACCGATGAAGAAACCTATAACTCAGTATTAAAGTCAAGTGTATCATTAGAATTTGGAACAAAAAAAGAAAAAGACCCAGTTAATGACACTCAGCTTTCAATCAAACTAGATCCAGACTCACCTATGAGTAATGTTTCTAAAATCGAGTCCAAAGATGAAAAGAAATCAGTTCAAGACTTAGTCGCTACACGCGAAGATCTTTATAAAAGAAGTGGCAGAAATCTTGATTTAAGTATCACAAACACAGAATCTCCATCGAACAAAGAAAAATTAGTAGAGGAACAAGTGAAAGAAATATCTAAAATCTCAGATGAATGGGATTGTTTTGAGGATGATGAAATCTCGGCCGGCGATTTTAATGCTGGCGAAGAATTTGTCGGCAGAAAATGGATGGAAGAACAAGGCAAATTTGAAAGTGAAGATGAAATTCTCACAACAATTGAAAATTCTAGTAAAGAGCCAGAATCTCTACAAAAAGGTCTAGCTTCTACCAAATGCCCAGTTTGTAACACTGAGTTTCGTAATATTAGTGAAAATTTTTTTTCGAAACATGTGAACGAATGTTTAGATTTTAGTCTTGCCCCAAAACTAGTATCAAATCAGACTGAAGTGGTGGAAAGTAAATCGGCTCAATCAGATTTTAAAAGTAAATTTGCTCGTAGAGCTGCAATTCCAAGACCAGGTCAAGAGAGCCCATTTGAGTTGGAGGCACTCAACTCCACATCATCTTCGGCATTTTCGAGGCTTATGTCCGGCAAAGTAGAAGATACAGCCTGGGCAAATGCAGCTGCATCAGAAAACTCCTCAAGAGGAAAGCCAGCGTATCAAAGAACGTGCCCCTTTTATAAAATAATACCTGGGTTCTCAATTTGTGTAGATGCCTTCAGATACGGAGCCGTGCAAGGTTGTAATGCCTATTTTTTAAGCCACTTTCACAGCGATCACTATATAGGCCTTTCATCTTCATGGTGCCATGGCCCTATTTACTGTAGTAAAGTCACCGCCAATTTAGTTAAACAGCAACTTCGTGTTGATCCAAAATATGTTTTTCCTTTGGAATTTGATAAAAAATTTAAAGTACCTGAGACTCCAAATGTTTACGTGTCAATGATATCTGCAAATCATTGCCCAGGCTCCTCTCTGTTTCTTTATGAGAAAATCACTGATATGGGTACATCAAGTCGCACACAGCGTGTTCTTCACTGTGGAGATTTCCGAGCATGTCCAGCGCATATATCACATCCTCAACTAATGCCTGATGTACTTGACTCCATTACCAAGCAATATAAACATCAAAAAATTGATGTGTGTTACCTTGATACTACCTATCTTGATCCCCGCTATGCATTTCCTCCACAAGAACAAGTAATTCAAGCTTGTGCTGATATGTGCCTTTCTCTAAAAAGTGAGCGTGCAGAGGAAGATAGTTCTTGGGAGGTGGCAAAACGAGAGCGTATCAGTCCTGGTATCTCCAAGTTTCTTGGGGTAGCCAAAAGTAAGGCTGGTGAAGGGCAACTTTCGACATCGCCTCCTAGCACTAAGAATCGGGGACGTCTTATTGTTTGTGGGACTTACAGTATAGGTAAAGAAAGAATATGCCTTGGAATAGCACGAGCTCTTGATTGTAAAATATTTGCCCCTGCCCGGAAAATGCGAATATGTGCTGCATTGGAGGACGAAGAATTGATGAGCCGCATGACCAGTGACCCTAGGGAAGCCCAGATTCATTTGCAGATGCTCATGGAAATTCGCGCAGAGACTCTACAGGATTACCTCAATAGCTTTAAGCCATATTTTAGCAGAATAGTAGGATTTCGTCCGAGTGGATGGACATATAAGCCACCCACGTCTCGGTAAGCTGACTAGTATCTTAATTCCTTTCAAAAATCTTGATTACTGACTTATCTTCACTTGCTCCTTTATAATTTTGCACTAATACACAAGTTTCTCTCTTCTCACTGTTTGACTAATATTTTAAATTTTGATAGAGGAACACAAACGGCGACTATACCTCAGATCCTTAACTCACCATCATGGCGATCTAGTTTTTGTCTCTCTGATTTGATCCCTCAACGAGGCTCTACTCGTGAGTCAGCATGCTTTGGTGTTCCCTATTCTGAACATAGCTCTTTTCGCGAGTTGACTATGTTTATTTGTGCTTTGCGTATCGAGAAGATTATCCCCACAGTCAATGTTGGTAGTGCAGCAGGAAGAGCAAAAATGAAAGGATGGATCGAACGTTGGCTAGCAGAGCGGCGGAAAAATGGACCTATAAGAATTGGAGAAGGTGAAAACGAAGTTAAGTGGTATTAAGAACTTGATCTCATGATTGTTCCAGCTATGATTATACTAGAAAATTCCAAATAAATTTCAGCCATGATTCCATACATTTACATATTTCTTTGCTTAAAATTTCAAATTGCAAATTGCAAAATAAAGCATTTCACAGTTTTGTTTTCCCATAAAAATAACCCCAATTTACTTCAAAAGTCTACCAATATAATTAGGGAAACATTAAATACTTACCCCCTTTCCTTGAGGAACCATAATGCACCCTGGAAATATTTGCACTCACGTGAGTTTTCTGGCATTTCCTTGCCTCACACCCTGGCCGATTTTACACATCCATGCTTAATTTAGAAGTCATAATTTAGTCCTTGCATTAATAGCATCTTTATTTCAGAATTGTGCAATAATATAGAGAAAACGCGAATTTATATGCAACCGAATCAAAGATCATCATCATATCGCGATCTCTACGAGTCTTACATCAATATAGTTTACTTCCCATAAGTATCGTGTTTCTCAGCTCTCATCTATTCCTGGCAGCATTATCCGGAACCACAACCTGTCTTTTTGTATTGGAGGCGGCAATTATGTATTGCTCAAAGTACGCTTGAATTTTTGATGGAAGCAATGAAACATTCGATGAACAAGGTAGGAGAATGAAGTCGTGTAAGAAGCACAGTAAGTAGTATACAAAGAAGCACGATCTTCCCGAGTTGGACCAATAGGCCAGCCTCATAAATGAAACCAAAATATGGAGTCATGCTGTGAGTTTTTACCATCTTGATCCGATTTCCTATTACAATGTCACTTTGATTCTATTAGAGCTAAACCAAATTGCTTGATTTTCATTACACTTTTGATCTCGACCAACATCCTGTATTTTCCGGACAATTCCTGTAGAGAAATGGCAATATTGATTTGAGTCACCTCAATCAAGCAACTTGCGAACATGTCGGCTTTATCCGGAAGGCAGGTTGCCACCGCTTCCGACGAGCAAATATTGAAAAGATAGCCACTCCTTCATATGTCTTTCACTATTGTCAGGATACTGTTTGGAACGAGGACTCTGAGAAAATAAGCCTTCGCGATCGGTGCCAAATGGAAAGATTTCACTACACCAGTAGATTAAGATTAAGGGTACATCCTGACGCTCGTCGATTTTTTGTGGCTTTACTTCATACAAACCAAATTACATACGTTGATTGTGAACTGTCTGAAAAATCTCTTGAGTATACTAGAGATAGATGCTTAATAAATACAGCTAGTGAAATTTGTCAACTACTGAGAGATTCTAAACTCAAAGACAAAGTTCCAGCTACCAGATAATACAAAAAGGATATTCTAAGGATTTTTAGCCGTCTATTTAACATGCACCCTTTGATATAGTTCTTAATAGCTTCCCCTCCAAGAGAACATGATGAAAATCTTAGGACCTTTTTTTTTTTTTTTNCAGTTTGTAACACTGAGTTTCGTAATATTAGTGAAAATTTTTTTTCGAAACATGTGAACGAATGTTTAGATTTTAGTCTTGCCCCAAAACTAGTATCAAATCAGACTGAAGTGGTGGAAAGTAAATCGGCTCAATCAGATTTTAAAAGTAAATTTGCTCGTAGAGCTGCAATTCCAAGACCAGGTCAAGAGAGCCCATTTGAGTTGGAGGCACTCAACTCCACATCATCTTCGGCATTTTCGAGGCTTATGTCCGGCAAAGTAGAAGATACAGCCTGGGCAAATGCAGCTGCATCAGAAAACTCCTCAAGAGGAAAGCCAGCGTATCAAAGAACGTGCCCCTTTTATAAAATAATACCTGGGTTCTCAATTTGTGTAGATGCCTTCAGATACGGAGCCGTGCAAGGTTGTAATGCCTATTTTTTAAGCCACTTTCACAGCGATCACTATATAGGCCTTTCATCTTCATGGTGCCATGGCCCTATTTACTGTAGTAAAGTCACCGCCAATTTAGTTAAACAGCAACTTCGTGTTGATCCAAAATATGTTTTTCCTTTGGAATTTGATAAAAAATTTAAAGTACCTGAGACTCCAAATGTTTACGTGTCAATGATATCTGCAAATCATTGCCCAGGCTCCTCTCTGTTTCTTTATGAGAAAATCACTGATATGGGTACATCAAGTCGCACACAGCGTGTTCTTCACTGTGGAGATTTCCGAGCATGTCCAGCGCATATATCACATCCTCAACTAATGCCTGATGTACTTGACTCCATTACCAAGCAATATAAACATCAAAAAATTGATGTGTGTTACCTTGATACTACCTATCTTGATCCCCGCTATGCATTTCCTCCACAAGAACAAGTAATTCAAGCTTGTGCTGATATGTGCCTTTCTCTAAAAAGTGAGCGTGCAGAGGAAGATAGTTCTTGGGAGGTGGCAAAACGAGAGCGTATCAGTCCTGGTATCTCCAAGTTTCTTGGGGTAGCCAAAAGTAAGGCTGGTGAAGGGCAACTTTCGACATCGCCTCCTAGCACTAAGAATCGGGGACGTCTTATTGTTTGTGGGACTTACAGTATAGGTAAAGAAAGAATATGCCTTGGAATAGCACGAGCTCTTGATTGTAAAATATTTGCCCCTGCCCGGAAAATGCGAATATGTGCTGCATTGGAGGACGAAGAATTGATGAGCCGCATGACCAGTGACCCTAGGGAAGCCCAGATTCATTTGCAGATGCTCATGGAAATTCGCGCAGAGACTCTACAGGATTACCTCAATAGCTTTAAGCCATATTTTAGCAGAATAGTAGGATTTCGTCCGAGTGGATGGACATATAAGCCACCCACGTCTCGGTAAGCTGACTAGTATCTTAATTCCTTTCAAAAATCTTGATTACTGACTTATCTTCACTTGCTCCTTTATAATTTTGCACTAATACACAAGTTTCTCTCTTCTCACTGTTTGACTAATATTTTAAATTTTGATAGAGGAACACAAACGGCGACTATACCTCAGATCCTTAACTCACCATCATGGCGATCTAGTTTTTGTCTCTCTGATTTGATCCCTCAACGAGGCTCTACTCGTGAGTCAGCATGCTTTGGTGTTCCCTATTCTGAACATAGCTCTTTTCGCGAGTTGACTATGTTTATTTGTGCTTTGCGTATCGAGAAGATTATCCCCACAGTCAATGTTGGTAGTGCAGCAGGAAGAGCAAAAATGAAAGGATGGATCGAACGTTGGCTAGCAGAGCGGCGGAAAAATGGACCTATAAGAATTGGAGAAGGTGAAAACGAAGTTAAGTGGTATTAAGAACTTGATCTCATGATTGTTCCAGCTATGATTATACTAGAAAATTCCAAATAAATTTCAGCCATGATTCCATACATTTACATATTTCTTTGCTTAAAATTTCAAATTGCAAATTGCAAAATAAAGCATTTCACAGTTTTGTTTTCCCATAAAAATAACCCCAATTTACTTCAAAAGTCTACCAATATAATTAGGGAAACATTAAATACTTACCCCCTTTCCTTGAGGAACCATAATGCACCCTGGAAATATTTGCACTCACGTGAGTTTTCTGGCATTTCCTTGCCTCACACCCTGGCCGATTTTACACATCCATGCTTAATTTAGAAGTCATAATTTAGTCCTTGCATTAATAGCATCTTTATTTCAGAATTGTGCAATAATATAGAGAAAACGCGAATTTATATGCAACCGAATCAAAGATCATCATCATATCGCGATCTCTACGAGTCTTACATCAATATAGTTTACTTCCCATAAGTATCGTGTTTCTCAGCTCTCATCTATTCCTGGCAGCATTATCCGGAACCACAACCTGTCTTTTTGTATTGGAGGCGGCAATTATGTATTGCTCAAAGTACGCTTGAATTTTTGATGGAAGCAATGAAACATTCGATGAACAAGGTAGGAGAATGAAGTCGTGTAAGAAGCACAGTAAGTAGTATACAAAGAAGCACGATCTTCCCGAGTTGGACCAATAGGCCAGCCTCATAAATGAAACCAAAATATGGAGTCATGCTGTGAGTTTTTACCATCTTGATCCGATTTCCTATTACAATGTCACTTTGATTCTATTAGAGCTAAACCAAATTGCTTGATTTTCATTACACTTTTGATCTCGACCAACATCCTGTATTTTCCGGACAATTCCTGTAGAGAAATGGCAATATTGATTTGAGTCACCTCAATCAAGCAACTTGCGAACATGTCGGCTTTATCCGGAAGGCAGGTTGCCACCGCTTCCGACGAGCAAATATTGAAAAGATAGCCACTCCTTCATATGTCTTTCACTATTGTCAGGATACTGTTTGGAACGAGGACTCTGAGAAAATAAGCCTTCGCGATCGGTGCCAAATGGAAAGATTTCACTACACCAGTAGATTAAGATTAAGGGTACATCCTGACGCTCGTCGATTTTTTGTGGCTTTACTTCATACAAACCAAATTACATACGTTGATTGTGAACTGTCTGAAAAATCTCTTGAGTATACTAGAGATAGATGCTTAATAAATACAGCTAGTGAAATTTGTCAACTACTGAGAGATTCTAAACTCAAAGACAAAGTTCCAGCTACCAGATAATACAAAAAGGATATTCTAAGGATTTTTAGCCGTCTATTTAACATGCACCCTTTGATATAGTTCTTAATAGCTTCCCCTCCAAGAGAACATGATGAAAATCTTAGGACCTTTTTTTTTTTTTTTTTTGAAATATGCTGTTAAGTAGTTTGTTAGTGCTGGAGTAATTAATGGATAAATTCTTCAAGTAATTTGAATATATACAGCTTACCCTATAGTTTATTTCATAATAAGTTAGGTTGTTTTTTACATGAGTCCACTTTATTTATCGCACGCTAACTATAATTTCTGGATTTTTTTTGTCGATCGTTCACGTGAGTGCAAAGATTTCCAGGGTGCATTAAGGGACGTTACCCTTAACGCCGTTTTCTTCTTAGTTCCTACAAATGTATCGTTCGTAATTGATCTCCCAGAAAACCATAATCTCTGCTGTCGTTGTCATCCCCCAGGGTCGATCAACAGAGCTACGGAATTCATGTACAACACCTCAATAAGTGTTACTTTTCCTTTTTGATTCATCATTTTAGGTGATAGATGCATCCCCGGAGGTAGCAAGTGCTCTTCAATTAAATGCAAGTCCCTTTAAATTAGGTTTCATTATCGTGGCCTGTAAGCAGATGCCAACCTTGATAGGAACATTGAGAGCAGCCCGTCTCTTTTTGCTGTTGTTCCAACTTTGGTTAAGGCTCGATGTTAATTAGAGGATATATTCGATCTTGGTTGAATAGTAGCATTTTCTATTCCTTCGGATGTAAGTCTCACAAGACGAGGATATTTATGATAATCATCGTCTAGTAACTCAGAAAGATGACCACTTACCAGATCTAATAAATGTTACCTGGACGTTTCAAATATACCAGTATATTTAATCTTGTATTCGAATCCCCGGTTTCGAAGACGCCGTGATCCAACTATAGCGACAACTTTGTAAAGGTCTTCGCCCCAATCATCGACCTCTACAGGAGGACTGGGCCCATAAATTTAACTTGTTAACGGATTATTTGGATCAGGCCATAGAAGACTCGTGTGGAAGACTGGATAGGCGTACTTGAGATTTTCAGGATATTGTGGCTGGTAGCATAGCTATAGCTGCCAATTACTTTGTAATCATAAATAGACCAAGGTTTTTCCAATTTACTTTGTTATTAAGTCTTTTTATTACATTTTTTGAATAGACTAAAAGCTTATGTCCCGCCAGATGCAAAGGAAGAATCGACCGATAACTGTTGGCATATTTTTTCGTAGGAGGCTTGGAAGGCCTTCATCTTTACATGAAGATGATCATTTAATTCATTTATTTGGGCAACAAAAAATTATTTGCCAAGTTCTGTTGCGTACGTAAGTAATCAGATGTAGATGGAGGGTTCAGATTCTGGGATGTTCGGCTGAATTGGCAAAGAACAGGATGCATTTGGTATTTTCTACCTCAGAGTTTTTCGCATTATATTCCATGGAAAGAAGCCATTGAGCCCAGTAATCTTGCTAATAGTTGCAATAGGCCGGGAAATAGCATTCAAATATTGCATTGAACTTCTCTGTCTGGCCATCCGTTTCGGGACGCCACTCTGCTTAGAACATTGTGGTCCTTTATTAGACATTACTAATTCGGGGAACCCATTATGTTTCCAGATGTGCTTGCTTGTAAAATAGGTGAGCTGTCCCAGCGGCGTCTATTTTTACATTGCAGGCGATGAAATTTCGGACATCAGTAAGTCGGTAGCATAATGTCATGATACAATCATGCCCTTCGTGTACAGGTGATGAGCCGATGACATCTATCGATTGGTGTCGCCTGCGGCATTCAAATATCGGAAGTTTCTTATGTAAGCCTTTAATTTTAGGCGAGACGGTTTGATCCGCTTACAGAATTGACAGACAATAATTTGTGCATTGGGTACTCGGGTGAATGTAACAACTTTTAATAAGGAGGAGGAGCTTTGGATCGTGGCTATTTGGGGCAAAACTCGGTTTGTCATGCTACAGTCGATTCGGATTGCTTTTTATCTTGCAACGAATCAATCATATGCTATTTTCTTCAAATCAGATAATTTGTCTTGTATTTCACTCAATGTGGTATTGACTAAAGTAGACGAAGTCATTATGGAGGAGGGGTGTTATGGGATTAAGCTAGCTACATACGTGGAAGAACTCGCATGAAGGGTCTTCAAACATCGTTTGGTGTTTTCTTTGCATGCAATGTTAGCCTATTTTTAAACTTTGCAACATCTAAATTTCATGAAATATTAGTAATCTGGTGCTTCACAAAAACGATCTGAATTCCATTTCCTGAAGACTCTTATCGTGATATTCCCATCAATTTTAATTCAATAAGTTTTGTGAAAAATAATTGGTGATCAAACCTACTTTTCGCAGGAGCTTTGAGGCTTCTACCAAGGCAACGAGGCAATTGTTGCGCTATAAAACAGAGAGCCGTCACAACTATATTAATGCTTTACTTAAGTTAGCCATAGCAGCGTAAAATAGGGAGGGTTTATCATCATTTTCCTGGACACGAGCCTTGCAGCTACTACAAGTCTCTTTTTTGCGGCCAAACAATTGCCTTACAGCATTGATCTAAGTCTTATAATCCCCTGCAGAAAAGGGGATACTCAGCATATAGCATCTACATATTATGAAATATATCCACAGGGATGCTGGGAACATGATCTGCATTTAGGTCTAAAAAGGGAATCGGTATTTATCCTCCACAACACCCCTGTACTATATTCTGATTAGTGTAATCCAGAATCCCTGAAGCACATCTACTATCCTAAGCGTGGCTACATGTATTGAACTTTACATTTTCATACTCTGCGGTTCAGCTCAAATACAAGGATAAAATAGGCGCTAGACAGGGAAATGCAGATCATTAATTACAGGACTAATTCATAATTACAATCTGATGTATGTTTGCTACACTACTTTCTTTTTTCGCATCCGGATGTCATGCCAGAAACGGGTTTTTAAGAAGATCAGCAGGTGCAAAACGTCGACAGAAAACCACAAGGCGAAAGATATAATATAAGAATGAATGATTCAATGGATATATCCCAAGAACCACAAGCTCTTCCAATGGAATTGAGCCACCAACCATCCCTTATTCCCCCAATCCTCTCAAAATCTAACCCCCCTCCCCTTACCAGTTCACCTCCACCATTGTTAAACCTAGAAATTTCTACGAAGACATTAGCCGGCAGACAGATCCTCAAGCCTGTTGCCCCTTCCAAGCGTTTGCTACCGGAAAACCCTCAGAGTATAGGCAGGAAAGACTCCGATACAGCAAATGCGTTCCTCCCACAGGAACTTGATGATATAATTGCGACTCGACAACGTCGTGAATGAGCTTGGCATACACGACTTATGATATGTACTACAGTCATCAGTAATGTGGACAATACACTAGCAACCTTCACAGAAGAGGTAGAGAAGGAAGAAGTTCTGGCCTTTAAGGCATATCTCCGATTGGCTATAGCCAACTACGCTGCTGCTGACTCTTCACCCGCTCCACCAAGAATTCCTACACACTCAAGGCCAGCTAAAGGCAATGGAAGCAGCTCTAGTAAGGAGAAGAGTACTTTTAAGAAAGTAGCTATAGAAATCTCACCTAAAATCATTCCCAAACAGTAGAAAAGTCATGGGCTACATTGACTCGTAATGGGCAGAAGAAGGCTCGGATTACTCAGAGCACTTGTAATCATCAAGCGGCTCTAGCGAACAAAGCAATTCAAAATATGAAAAATAAAACTAAGTACTCGCCTAGAGCTTCCCCAAGCTTATCTACCGCAGATACAAGACTTTTTGTTCGTCTGCCGCAAGATCACAAATGGCGTAAGCTATCTCCAGCAGGCATTCGTGAGGTAATTGTCAAAAAACTACACATCTCACCCTTTCTCATTGGAAAAATAAAGCCTGTACATTCAGGTTTTTCCCTGAGTCCTCGCAACTCAGAAGCTCGTGAGGAAGGTTTGAAAGCAGAGAATGGTCTCTTTATGTCGGGAGCAAAATTGGAAGCTGCAACCAACTGGTTTTCAGTACTTGTTCCAACGGTACCAGCCTCTATCCATATGGAACAAGGGGTAGTTGATGTAAGCAAATCAATGCTAGCTAACGAGATTGAGAGAGTTTTCTCAGTGCGACCAGCTTATTTGAAACTTTATGGCCGAAATAAATCTGAAGCGCCTCATAGAACATGGTTGGCTTATTTTCCGAAAGCACCACGTGCTGGATTCAGTGTCTTTGATGAATCTGGAATTGTAAGGTTTTACAAAAAGCAAAAATCTCCTGAGTTCTGCAAGCGATGCAATGGACATCATCCGGCAAAAAACTGCTTTGCCAATTGTGGCTCAACTAACCACAGTGTAGATACATGCATGACTGCAACTAAATGTAGAAATTGTGGTGGTCCGCATCGTGCTGATATTCGCCGATGTCTAGCTTGTCCAAACCGTTCTGGCGTACCCACCAAAGAACAAATGAAAACCTACCGCCAAATGGGCGAAAGAGAATATCAAGTGGTACAGCTAGCGAGAATTGCGGATGAAGATGCTGCCACGACCGGTAGAATTGATATCAACTTAACTAGCAGTCAAATACTAGGAGATATTAGTACTCCTGAAAAGTCTCAAGCAACTCCTGTTGAAGATTCGACGGCTATCGCAAGCAGCTTATGAAGGGCAACCGTGTGGGTTGCCCTCCCCTCCAGGACGTTCTCAATTTCATGTCAATAAACGTAGGAAGGGAGGGTACCACGCAAGATATTGCATTAGCTCGCGCTTGAGAACTAAGAATCGATTTTATGATGATACAAGAGCCTTGGTGGTCCAACTGCACAAATACTCATCCGTATTTTGACTTGTATACACCATATGGAGGCGAAAATGTCGTGACATACGTCACGTGCTCACCTGTATTTCATGCTAGTAGCACATATGTAATATTTCCTTGACATGTTTATACTGTATGCGTTCTTCACGATGTAGAAAAAGAAGATAGATAGAACAATTGGAAGAGTTATTATTACTTGCTTTAATCAATTTTGTGTCTTACTATCGTACTGTGATGGATATTAATGCTTTTGATTACTAATGATCATGTGATATAATAAAAAATATATAGTTAGCTAGTACTTAAAATAAAAACCTCAATGCTTTCATTACAACAGGTTATGACCCCTTTGTCGCTTCCACTGTGTGATAAGCTCCCGTCAAAATAAAATAATAAACGACATTGATTGTAGTGCTCTTGTCTTTGTCTTAAAATAAACAAATTTACTTCAAGACAGCAACTCCCGCACATCGATAAGTTGTCATCATCAAACCTCAAGCCCTCATTGGAGGCAACCTCTAACCCCGCTCATGTTACTGAAGATCTGATAATAAATAATATTGTTTTTGCAACTTCTGATGATGTTAAATTATCAATCAAAGAATCATGTAAAAGAACAGAAGTATATACACTCTCAGAACGTCTAAACAAGATTGAGAAAATCATGTCTCTCCCAACTCTAAAGTCTTCAAACTGGTGTCATTGGTACGAATTAGTACAAAGAATGATAAAATTGACAGGGACGTACGTTACCGTTTTGTACCAACAGAAAATGTTCGACCTCGGGCAGTTACCTACATTATGAAGGACCCAAACAGACTTCTTTCGTTACAAAAATTTCTACTCTCCCCTACAGGCGACTATTGCTGGGTGGAAGTAAATAGTATCATGTTCTTAAATGTATATAAAGCACCACATGACCTCACTGCTGTCCAACCACTCCTTAGTTGGACACCGACATCAAGAACAGTAGCAATTGGAGACTTCAATTCAGTGTATTGGACCTGGCAGCCTACCGCAAACCTTTTTTTATGGACAAGGAGAAGAGATAGAAAGATGGGCGGAGGAGCACAGTCTCACGTGTCTCATAATCGGAGAACAAACACATCGTGCTGGTAACACGCTTGACCTGGCATGGACTAACATAAAGGAGGCGATGGCTTGGGTTTTTATAGAGGAATGTATGACTAGCGACCATCTCCCAACATTTATCTTCATACCCAATCCTAGGGAGGCATCAGTGACCCTTCCAGATGTAAATACAAATCTTCGTGTATCAAAAACAAATTTACCTCAATTCGGTTGAGTAGTGTCACAATGGTTGCTTCCAATCAACTGCTTAAACACACTGGAAGAGATAGATAACTTTGCTCAAGAATTATGCCAGGTTTTGGAAAACGCGTTGGAAGTAGCTGGTAAGCGACTCAAAAAGAAAAGTAGAAGAAGCACACCTTGGTGGACACCAGAATGTAAGTTCGCTCATTTGGAATATCGAGACGCAGTGCAAGAATCCGAGCGCATTAAATAGGCAAAGACTCTTAGAAATACAGTTGCCTCGGCGAAAAGAGAGCACTGAAAAAAAACGATAGAAGACTCGAAATCGTCCAAAGATACATTCAAGCTCATTCGTTGGGCAGCCCCCCAAAATGCTAGTTTGACACCTCTTCTTCGACATGAGAGAAAATTTATATCTGACCAAGCAGAACGCGCACAGATTTTGCGAGATTGTCTTTTGGCATGCTTCACAGCATCTGATGACCTGCCTCCATGCACACTATCAGGAGAAGAACGTAATCCGTGGTCGGTGGAGTTGACGGAGCTTGAAGTACGGGCCTGTACGATTATTACTGGCAATACTAGCCTGGGAGCGGATGGGGTCTCAGTGGAATTACTCACAGCATGCTGGAATCATATAAAACTTCATGTCATGGAGTTTTTTAGCGCCTGTCTTAAACTTGGCTATCACCCACTTTGCTTCAGGCTTGCATAAGTAATCTTTATTCCAAAAACTGGGCGGGATCCATCATCTTTGAAAGGATGGAGGCCTATATCCTTTCTATCCTGTCTAGGAAAAAGGTTGGAGAGATTACTAGCTAAGAGAACTTCCCACCTGACTATTGTTTGTGATGTTGTAAGTCATCAACAATTCGGCCCACTTCTGAAACAATCAGCTATCGATCTTGTTTCCTGTGTGGTGCATGATACAGAGGAAGCCGGGACACAAGGCTGGGCTGCAACACTGGTCACACTCGATGTGCAAGGGGCTTTCGATGCAGTATTGCACAATAGATTGATTTGGCTAATGTAAGATCAAGAATGGCCAAAATTGGTTCTTCGATAGACCTCATCTTTTCTTGAAAATCGCATTTTTCAGGTCGGGCTTCAAGAAGGAATAACTAAACCTAAATAGCTAGTGTGTGGGGCACCACAAGGATCTCCCATCTCTCCTCTTCTATTTCTACTGTATCTGGTGGAACCTATGAGAAGTAGAAGTACTATTTGTCGTTTTAGTTATGATGATGATATTGGAATCCTTGGTTTTGGGCGCACAGTAACAGACTCAGCAGCCGCTGCACAGAAGGAAGTAGATAAATTGACGCACTGGGCTCAACAAAATGCTGTTTTATTTGTCTCTGAAAATCCGAAGTAATTCAGTTCCCTGGACGCAAGAGAGAGGATCCTGTTGAAATTGAGGTCACTGGTAGATTGATTGAGCTAGCTAAGCATATTCGCTGGCTGGGGATATATCTTCACTCTCGCCTCACATTCAAACATCACGTATCAACGTGGTATGGGAAAGCACTTAAATTAGCTCAGCATATGCGTCGTTTAAATTCTGTCAGTAGGGGAGCTACACCTAACGCTCTGAAAATGGCGATGAATCCATGTGTGATTCCTGTTGCAACCTACGGGGCTGAAGTGTGGTGGCCAGGTTTATTCCGACCAAAAGCGAACGGGTCGGTAAGACCTCCTACAACATTTCATTGAGTTGATTAATAAGGTCTTTCACATGGCTTTAAGAACGGCACTTCCAGTATGGAGGACTATGCCAAATGTAGATTTACATAGAGAAGGGGGGATCCCGCCAGCCCATATAGTCTTAGAAGGGAATTGCCTTCGTCTTGCTGCTCGACTAAATTCTCTTGATGATCGTCATCCACTTCGAATAAGAGCAAGCATATGCCCTTGTTACGGGCTGTGCCCTTAGATTATGAACCGGAAGTCATCCAGTTCTACGCGTTCCCTATTATTAAAGTATTCACGTGACAATTTGCGGTTGCCCGGTTACTACGCGTTGGAGACTGGCATTAGTGCTTGTTTACTTATACTACTTCCCCGATTGATTGTAGATTCTCTTCTTAGATCAAATATAAAACCCATTTTGGATAAAGATTGCGAGTAGCCATATCTAACGTCCTATTACAGTCCTAATGTGGGCACAAGAAAGTATAAATCAAAGTCCGGACTTTCTAAGAGACCCTAAGCTCAATTGTCTCAATTACAACGAGCTTATCGGCAGCTTCCCCAAAGTGAACCTGCTGAGCCACTTCCAGCTCCAGTATACACCCCAACCTTAGGTTTAAAAGCCGATGAAATTCAGAAGCACCAACATTGGGTGAGCACATTAGCCGCAACAGATATTTGTGCATTCTCAGATGGGTCATCAGAGGGCCCTGGACGCTCGTCTTGGGGCTATGTTCTCCAGCGTGGAGGAATAAAATTTGAAAGAGGGCATGGCACACTTCACGGTGGAGAAGTCTATGATGCAGAGATATTTGGCGCAACGATCGCTCTTCGAGCTGCTTTGTCAGCAAGACATCATAACGAAAATATTTTTATTCTACTTTATAGTCAAGCCGCAGTGATGACTTTAACTACTAGGAAAGCAGCATCCAGCATACGGTTAACTAAACTCTTCCATAGCTTAGCGAAATCTATACATGCCGAATATAGATGGGCACCGGGTCATTCTAGAATCATTAGTAATGAAGAAGCAGACGCAGAAGCCCGTACTGCCCTACGAGACCTACTGGAGAGACATACTCAACCCGGCTTTATTACCCTAGCATACCTACGTAGGTTAATGCGACAAACGCCAACTATCAGTAGGAAAATGGTGGTCCGAAGTTTGTCCAGCTCGATATCTAGACCTGGACCTAAAAATGCGCCGTAGGAAACCACCCGAACTCTCATTACCTCGACGGCTACTCCATAGACTATTAGCTGCTAGAACAGGCCATGGTGACTTTGCGGCTTATCATCGTCGCTTAAATCACGTAGACGCCAATCTCGAATGCGTCTGGACGGGAAACTACCCCAATACAATTTATTCGTCGTCCAAAACATGCAAATCAAATGCGTAAACTTCGTAATGGTATGAATATGGATATCTTCAGATGACAACTACTTGGGCATGATTGCTGTAAGAAATTTAAAGAATTTGCACAGATTACAGGTTGCTTTGATATCCAAATATCTGACTCATCCTCTGCTGGACGCGAGGAGAGTAATTGAATATATGCCAAGAATACGATTGGCGGAATTACTGCCAGACATAGATTGTACATAGGATCAACTAGTCAAAAACGTTATTTTGACGCAAGAAAATTCTCAACTTTCAAAAATCCGACAACCAACGTAGACTATTCGGATCCGAACAAGAAATTTGACAGGGCTAAAATTCGCTCCCAATGCAAGGCGGCGAACAATCTCTTCGACATTTTATTGCAAAGTAAAGTGTTTACTTAGTGAAAAAAAGCTTTTCATGATTTCTGCCAATTCTGTTAACTTCAGACACCTGGAAAAAACCTGAAAATCACCCTTTTGACCAATTTAATCTTCATGTATTGTATTTTTTCATTAACTTCATATCACTTTCTAGTCAGAAATAAAATAATACTATAGCGGATAGCAACCATAATATTGTAGATTTACTGGCTCGAAAAACTCTCTGAAGGATGGAGTCTGTGTGACGATCAATAACAGCATATTAATGGACTCTTTTGCCATTATCTGGATCAGTTAATCTAGAACCCAGCTATAGTCTAATTCTTTCTCACTACAAAGGAATACCAGACCGAGTTGAATCACCCTATTTTCTCTACTTATGCCATATATGTTGAGTAATGGCATGTTGAAGCGATTGGTTTTATATGTGCAATCCATGAATAGCATGTCAGGGTTTGCTTTTTATAACTCTACAGCTTTAGGATGGAGATACATTAGTCTTGTTAGTGAACTCCTATCTACAACTGTTACATATTGGGGATTAAATCCATTTTTGGGGGGCTCATCAAGTAGCCATTGTAAAGGTGTCTTTTCACCAAGTAGTTGCTGCTTGTATTTTCCCATTATGTTACTGATGTCCTTTTGAACCAATACCGACAAACCGGATCTAGCAGACCCCATTATCTCACTTTGTAGTGATTCTGGTAGTGCCGCTGCTCGATGAGCTGTATGTGCTTTGCTTGAGCTATTTCGGCCATGATTATGAGCATTTTCCTTTATTATCCATGTATCTTCACTAAGCTTAATAGTAATTTTGAACTGATAGCCGGTCTTCTTACTGCCAGTACTCTTTCGCAGCTTTGACTTATCTGTGGTCTTCACGGTTGGGTTATGTTGCTTCGATCCTTTATCACAAATGTAGACAGTAAGGATAAGTTCCTTCGTTGATCAACTTTTGTACATAAATAGATAGAAAAGTGCCCCCGCTAACTTGATATCAAGACTGCCTTCATTTACGGTGTCCTCGAAAAAGAAATCTTTATGGAACTGCTGAAAGGATCCGGAATTGAGAACACTGTTGCTAAACTAAACAGGTGTATTTATGGCCTAAAGCAATTACCGCAAAAGTAGTATTTTAGACTTATTGAATATCTTAAGTCATATGGTTTTAAAATATCACCGATTGATTATTGTATACTCATCTATACTGCCTATAAATTAATATCATCAATATATGTTATTTTTGGAGAATCTGATCAGTTAATGGAACAAACTGTAAGTCTTCTTAGATCAGAGTTTATAATAAAAGACATGGGATGTCTTCACTGGCTCTTAGGCATTCAAATTAATTATAGTACTACTGAAATCATTCTATCCCAGTGTGCATTCATGGACAGAATTCTGACGAGATTTTCACTACAAGATTGCAACCCAAAATCCTCACCCATTGATCAAAACCAAATTTAATGGCTGCGAATGAAGGGGGAACAAAGGGAAAATGCTACTCTGTATCAGCAAATCATCGGATCTATCATGCATCTCGTTTCTTGTACTAGACCTGATCTTACATATACCATAACTCATCTGTCTCGATTTAGCTCTAATCCCACCAAAATATACTTAAGCGCATCTTAAGCCTGTCTTAAGGTATCTTATCTCATGGGGACTAGAAGCCTTAAGTGAAACTATGAGCTATACACCGTTAGTACTGAATTATTATTGTGATGCATCATACGTGAACTATCTTAGAACCAGAAGGAGTTTTTCTGGCTACATATTTAAGTTTGGCAATTCAACCATTAGCTGGCGCTCGCAAAAGCAGCGAAGTGTAGCTTTCTCTAGCTGTGAAGCCTAGTAATTAGCCTTGTTTGCTTCTAAGCATTACATTTAGACTTGTTTAGGGCCGTATTATCTTTTTGGTAAGAAAAGAATCGAGGCAATATTATACACAGATTATATAGCTGCAATCGACCTAGCTTATAATTCAAAACTAAGTGAAGCTCCTAAAAATCTTGACATATCATACCACTCCATACGGGAGAGAATTGAAGATAACGCTTTCTTACTGCAGCATGTTTCTTCTGCTAATAATCTAGCGGATATTTGCACAAAAAGATTACCAGCACCACGAAATAAACACTTCTGTATCTCTATCTTCGGTACTTAGTGAGGAGAAATGTTGTAATATCAAGCTGTACGTAGGTTCTTGCATAATCTAAAAATCAGTTAGAAGAGATTCTATTATGAGTTGAAGGATATTTAGGTTATTAACCATACAATATCCATTCCACCACTTCTCAGTGTCTTGCATCCACTGGAATTCCAAGTATTTTATTCAAGCAGTAAAGCTTTCATACTTGCATCAATATTGATCCCATGCAATATTGAAATTGTAGACAGTTTTTGTCCGAAGCAAAGGACGAAAATCTGCCATCGCAGAATTTCTATCATGATTCGTTGATATCTTTTTTCTCAAATAATTGGTTTAGTGCTCGGAAGAAATGCCAATGACAAAAACGAATGTATATCTCAGTGAAAAAGGTTTTTATTGCCGCCGCTTCGGTTTTAGAGCAGTAAATCATAAATATTTGCTGCATCTCAAGAGACGAAGCATTTTTTGCCAATCTAGCTTTCTTACAAGTAGCTTCATAGTTTCTATGTTAGTAATCATGAAAGCTACGGGAATTCCACACCCTGCATCATCACGTTGAATGAGGATGGAGTGAAGAAATAGTTTATGATTGCTGTCTAAAGAGAAACAGGTGTTATGAGTGGAATCAGGGCATAATAGTGATTGGTAACACCTTTATGTAGTTATCTGTCAGCTTGTGCAGAAAGCGAAGAGAAAATATTTTTCGCAATTTGTTCTTTGATTTGAGCCCATTCCAGTTTCTTGGAGCAAAGCAAGGCCTCCTATCTGCTGGATCTCGTCCTTATATTTGCGAAGGCTGATCCAGCAGTCTTAGTCAAGATGTGCCTTACTTTTTAGACATTTCGTTAGAAGGTGTTCAATCTGCTATTTTCTACTCGAAGTACTTCAGGAGCTATGAGTTTTGCATCGGTATTATTCTGATCACCAAAAAATTTAGCGTCTCTTCACTCGGTCGAATTAGGTTTTTGAGGGCCTCCTAGTTGGTACCTGTCTTTACCTCCTCCTTTAATTATTTTTTTACGGCAGGTGAGAGACTTGGGCATCATAGAATAATCCTTTAACAATAGATTATTACTAGCTTTTTTTTACTAAATCCAAGTCTTCAGATAATTATAATTGAAACAAAAATTTATTTTCATACGACTGTTTGAACAAAAGTGATGACTTATAATTTTCAAGCAATATTGTTATGTATAGTAAGAGGAATTATGCACAACAAGCAAGAATTTGGAACGAATGGATTTAATAAAGCTGAGGATCCAATATACAGGATGTGGAGTATTTATCCATACTCGAGTATTCAACTTCCTGGCGTCAAATTCTACTACCTTCATTCCTAGCTCAAATGAGGACCAACTAGTAATTTCTAACCGTTAACCGAATATGATGAGAAATGAGCGTCAACTGAGACGTCCCGACGAACAAGCCGATGTAGCAACATGTGTATTTCAACAACAGATTCTAGCATCCTATCCTACATACACCTAACATCTGGCAGTCCCACCCTCATCGGAGTGATCGTCCCGATTACTGAGTATTTTTTTCATACTGGTGATAGTCCAATTCGATTAGATCTTTTTAGGTAAAGGTCTTGTGGTTTGGTGGTCGGGGGGGCAGAGGTTTAATCTGAGTGAGATTTCCTTTTTAGGAATAACCAGTTTGATGAGACGAGTGTGAATTTGAACTGGTGAAGATTGTAATTTTTTAAATGCCTCTGCGTTGGTATCATTAGTCAATCTACTGATATCTACTTTTTTGTTTGATGATGAAGTTGATGTGGTGGTGGTGATGTTTGCATGGGGCGGTATGACAATGAAGTTTAGGTCGGCAAGCAATTTGTACCGATTCGGTTTTTCATTTTGTGTCGATGTGTATTCTCGTTTGATAGTTTCGGTAGTGGTTGAAATTAGCTGAGTAGAAATTCAAGGTGGCCTTTGAAGTGGTGAGGTTGTGAGCGATGGTGCATTATCATCTGACTCTGGTTTCGATGAGGGTGGGACTGCCAGATGTTAGGTGTATGTAGGATAGGATGCTAGAATCTGTTGTTGAAATACACATGTTGCTACATCGGCTTGTTCGTCGGGACGTCTCAGTTGACGCTCATTTCTCATCATATTCGGTTAACGGTTAGAAATTACTAGTTGGTCCTCATTTGAGCTAGGAATGAAGGTAGTAGAATTTGACGCCAGGAAGTTGAATACTCGAGTATGGATAAATACTCCACATCCTGTATATTGGATCCTCAGCTTTATTAAATCCATTCGTTCCAAATTCTTGCTTGTTGTGCATAATTCCTATTACTATTCATAACAACTACATGTAATCTTATGTCCATTGTACAAATCTGAAGGGTCCTATACTTTGGTGCAGAATTCGCGATTACCCATAATAGTGCGCTTTGACTTAATGTCTTATGTCCACATGCTTAAGATCGGTGAAACGGAATTACATAAGCTTTGGGGGAAATATTCACGTGATGATAAGTGCGGGGGAATATCTTTAAGGGTCGTTTTTTTTGAGGGGGGGGGGAGAACATAATCATACCCTTATTAAAGATAAGGACCTCTTTCATAGCCAGACCTTCTCTAAAGCCCTACAACTTTTGTTAAATTTATTTCTATAAATTGCACATTTGCGATGCGTGGTCATTGTACAATAACCTTCTTATCACTATATAAACTTCATACATAAATGGTTATCATGTTTGTAGCAGGAGTTTAACTGATCTAAAGGACAAGGTAACATATGAAGTTTAGAAACAGAGAAAGAGGTATCAACAGTAACATATATGAGTCTCATTAACTATTCATATAGAGTTACGCACTATGATTGCATAGGAGGGCAATACTATGGCATAAAAAAATTGGTGAGGTGAGGTGAGGTGAGTTTCTGGTTCAGCTTGGGATGTAGGATATATAATAAAACAAAATTTCTACAATGTACACTCATCGCGAATGTGCGCTTTGAAAATTTAAATTTTACCAAAAACGGATAGTTTTGAAGGGGAGTGTAGCTACACTGGTTGCCAAAATTAATTAGAAATTGTAATATTTCACAGTAAGAAAAGAATATGGAATTTAAGTCAATCATACAAGTTGCGTCATGTTTGTATTGCTGTTTCTTCAAGGTAATCAATCGGCTAGATGAGATATGAACAATATAACTGCTCGCAAAGCTGATATATCACTGCCACCGTTGAAATCGCACTAGAACCATGAGTTTGACCGCAAATTAGAGAGCTAGACTTAAGAAATTCCAAGTCAAAATATTAACTACGATAGTCAAGCACGCACGTTAATCGGCCTTAAAATGCAAGGAGCAACAGTAAAGACAACGCTCTAAATCTTATTAAGTATGTGAATAAACTGAATATTGGTAGAGGCTTAGGGCATAGTGACTTGGCTATTGCATAAAATAAAATATTTTTTGAAAGCTTCATTTTTATGCACGATCCGTACTCTATCGCTATGTTCGATTTGGTCGAGTTTAGTGAGATTACTATGTGACTCCTGAGACAAACATGTTCATGGCTTAGAAGTAGATTGTTCAATTTCTTTTTGGTCTTTACAATAATTAATCGGCACTCTAGTTAGTTAGTTGGACCATTTAGTCATAGTAAAATCACATTCTTCGCTTTGATTCAGAAATATAGGTTTGAAGATTGTATGTTCATATGGTATAGATTCTCTGATCTAAGAATGACAGCTTCTTTATTTAATTAAACTAAGAGAGAGAAAAAAACAAATTATACATAGATTAAATATTGCACTTTTTAACGTAGCTCCCATTTTTTTGCCAGTAAATTTAGTAAACTCCAATACAAACTAAATTATCTAATCATGATATTTACCTATCGACATGAACTCATGGGCTTATATTTTTTTGCTATATCATTAAGTTATATCTTGTTTCCCTTTTTTTTGCTAGCTTTAGTAGTTCTGACATTTGATGCCTGATGGATATCATTTCCCGAACTCTCTGCCAAAGATTTTAATTGATTTTCATCCGTAATATCATCTTTCAGATTTTCATTGACTATGGACTTTGAGTTTTTTTCTGCCACGGTAGATATTATCCTTGCTGGGTCCGCAGCACCAATTAGTGGTACATTGCTAGCTAGCATTTGCTGGAAAGATAATGGCACAAAGTAACCAGCTTTGTTAAACCATTCATTAAAGGGCTTATTGAGGATTTGGGAATGGGGTTTTTGACTTTGACTTTTTAGGTAGGTCGTAATTGTTAGGTTGTAAATAGGAACATTCTTGGTAATTTTCGAAGAAATTTGAATTCTGTCTCCTTGAGGATTGGTTCCAATATAAATTATGTCCTTCTCGATAAACGTCATCCAATAAGTCAAGACTCCATTTAAAATAGTGTAAAGAAGTACTGCGATGGAAGTGTAAACCTTGGTCGAATCAAAGCCAAACTTGTAGTCCCAGAAGAAGGTAACAGCAGAAATTGAAATTGCGGCATATCCCAGAGCTAGGCGAACATCACAAAGTTTGTGAGATTGTCGAAATTTAATGGAATTCAGGTATGTTTGTAAAGCATCATCTGAGTTGTTTTTGAGATCTTTTCACCTTGGTCAGCAAAGTGAGTTCTAGAAATAGCGATGAAGCCGACAAGCATATCGTAAGTCATACTAAATCATCAGAGAAAACCACATACCATTCAGGGAGTAAAGATTGATCTTTTCAATAGACATAATGATGTTTATGAAATTTGAATGAAGAGAATTTACATTAAAAGTGCGTATTGCTTAAAGTTACGTGTTCTCGCGCAACACAATTAGTAGAAGGTCATAGATTTGGCCCCAACCCCAAGCATACAACCTCTCATAACAATCTTTTCCATTGAATTGGAGTAAGATTGAGTAGACAGTATGGCACAAATTCCTACTCAAATGATCCATAGGGATCCCCAGCTTTTGTAAGTACAAGATACAAATAAGTCACTTGATCCTAAAGCAGGCCAAACTAACAATGCTAAATAGCTATTGGATTCTATTCCCAATCACTGTGGTCATGGTGAGAGTTTTTTCATAATTCATAATTTCTTATTTATGATAAGAATAATCAGTATTGAGAAAGAATGAAAGACTCTATTGAAAAACTTTTATCCTAAATATCTCTAGATTCTGACTGGAGTTTTGCGCTACTATGCTACAATCTTAACTGCCAATGTTCCCAAGAAACAAGACATACTTTCTATTCGCGAGCAACAATCACTTCTTCGCGGAATCAATCTACGAATTAATGGAAATTCCATTTCGCCTGATTCGTTTCGGTCTCGTCAAAATAACTTGGTAGGAGCATTCAAAACTGGTGTATATCTCAAAGACCCTGAAAAAAAAGGTCAAGGTGCACCAAATCCGATGACAGATCCAGCAGCGATGGAAGGTATGATGGGAATGATGAAGAGTAATATTGCAATGATCGTACCACAGACCTTGATTATGGGATGGATCAACACGTTTTTCAGTGGCTTTGTCATAAGTGAGTAATTCGAACTTTTAAAGATTGAATTAGGTGCTAATTTGAAATTAACTAGTTCGATTACCTTTCCCTCTAACAATTAAATTTAAAAGTATGCTCCAGGCTGGCGTTGCAACAAAAGAAATGGACCCTCAATGGATGTCATCAATTTCTTGGTATGTTCTTTGTATATTTGGACTCCAACCAGTTATCAATTATCTCGCCGGAAGTGATGAAGGTGAGAAATTCTAAAAGGATTTTTTTCATTTACTTACTATTACAGCTGCTGGCCAGATGGCGCAACAATTGGGCCAAATGAGCCCTGCTGGTGGCGTGCAAATGTTCGGACCTGGTGTTGACGCCGATAAGCAGTTTCAGAGTGAAGCAGAGAATATAGCTGTTTTAGTCCATCACCATATCCTAGATGGTGTTGAACATAGGCTACTAAAAAGCCTAGAGGCCTAAAACTCAAGATAAAATGCTTGTCCGACGAATATTTTCAATAAGAATCACAAATAATCATATAATTGAAAAGCAGAAGTAGCTTTCTTGATTGCATCTACTAAGAACCTTCGAAAGATGTTTGCAAAATTTTTCATGAATCAGTAATAAATTTTACTGGTATCAAATTAATATCATACAGAAAAGCCTGACGAAATTCGCCAGTCGTATATTTACACCCACTTCATAATTTCGATAGAAATTATTACAATTAAATCGAAGCTCAACGAAGCATAGGGTAATGACTAGAAGCTTGCTTAAATTACCGCATTAATTGGTAACTAAGGCACCTAAAGCTTATTAAAAATAATATCCACTCTAACTGAGGAAGGACCGTCGCAGTTCTGAATGATCCATTGTCTCGTATCAAGAATTGCTATGAAAAGTCACCAACACGTCAGTAACTTTGCAGATATGCCTTTCTAAACCATGTAGCAAGCTTAGTATAAATACAAGGAAGCGAAAGATCTTGTGATTTGTTAAATCATAGGAGTTCGTTCAGGCAAATTTCAGTATCCATCATGTAGATAATTGATCTTTTGAATATATCGACAAATATGCTGATTTCCATCGATATATTATTGACTTATTCGAAAATCATTGCCTATTTAATCATCTAGACAGAGTCAGTCTTCGACTTTTTTTCGTTTACATTTATGTTATCGTTCATATTCTCATTATCAGTATCAACAACATCTCTACTTCTTTTCAAACCTTTCATTTTTCGTGTCTGTAAGTCTTTTAGTTCTTGCCTTCCCAAATGTATTCTTCCCATCTTATCGCCAACGATATCTGTTGAAATGTTCTTCTTAGGCCTCTCTTCAGTAGTGCGAGGCTTCTTGAGGGCCTCTTTCATGACACTTTCATTAGCTTCCTGGAATCTCCCTATTCTGAAGTCCATTCGGGGTCCCATCTCTTCGACCTCCACTCTAGGAAGTTTCTGGCCGCTCTTTTTAGTTTTAATATGATAAGCTCTCAAGTGGACAATTTGTGTTGATTCTTTGCCATCAATAACATCTCGTGCACTTATAGCTATTATGTATTGAAGGCCCTCTACATCGATCTTGTCGGTTAACTCACCTTTAAAGAAGTCAATAAGTAGACTTTTTAAAGTAGTAAATTCATTTGCGACTGGGCTCTCGAACGGAGTTCCTGCGAAAAGTAGCATAGGCTTCAAACCTACTGCACATTTTTTATTTTTGAATTGCGCTAAGCTTCTGAAAGTTTCAGGATCTAGGTACAATTCTAACATATCTAAGATTTTGAATTCAAATGTGCGTACTATAGTGACTGCATGCGGTCGTTTTTTGCTCGAGCTTCCAAATACGAGGAGTGAAGCGTCATTTTTTTCGGAGAAAAATTCAAGTGAGCTAGGGTCATCGAAGGGATGGATTTCATTTTTCTTTGTAAACTTTTTTGCGAGAGGCACTTTTAATTGATACAGATCTAACAAGGCATCTTGAACAACTTGTGAACATTTGGTTCCTCGAAGAAAAAGGCATTTTTTCGCATTCTCAATTAATTTGGGCGCTTTTTTATCGAGAGCTCTTTTTGACCGAGCATTCCGTGGTTTTCTGGTAATTTTTAGCAGTTGAGAAAATCAGTAGGCGAAAAAGATGAATGCTATCACGCACATTTGCTTTAGCATTCCGAAGGTACCTCCTCTATATATTAAACGTTCGCGCAAGATTCTTGTCTTAAATTTGCAAAGATCTTTCTTCACCTCACGAGTTGTGTGAAGGGGAAGTTTCTTATGTATAGAATTTTGGAGCCAGAGGTTTCAGAAAGGCAAGTGGGCTATTATCAAATCAAACTTGATCAAATTGGATATGATTGTTCCGATTTCCATACAGTCACGTATGTGTATATAAATTTTATACCCTAGCAGCACAATTTCTTCCCTACCCTAAAAAACTCGTTATCGTCAAGCGAATAAATGTGCCGTCAGCCAATAAAACGCGGTCGATAAGACTCAAAATATCTACACGCTCAGGGTGTTATCGGATTGGCTAGCACTGCCAAGACTTTGCTGTAGAAAAGTGACCAATACAACATGTGCCTTAGTAGCGCCTAAGGCCCCCCAATCAAATCACTTGGATCAACTCCTCACGCTAGCCGAACTCTACAGCGAGAAACTTATACATGAGGATGAAGAATTTCGAAGAAAGTGAGAAGATAGCAATGGTCATTGTGCAAAATTCTATGATATAAATTTACAACACCACGAAGTATTGCATTTTTCCTGGAGCTTTCAAGCAAATACTGTTTTATGTTCGATGATACTGGAAAGAATGAACCATGAAGAAAAATGTGAGATTTGAACCTTTGACTTTATAAATTAGAAGCAATTGGATTATAACATCTACACAATCTAGACAATATGCTTTCTTGGTTGCTCAGCAAGCACTCCAAAGTTAGAGTGACTCAATTATTCTTTAAATGTTAAAGTATTAAGTTGTTGTCAATTATTAGGAAACGGACGTATGAGGATAGATGCTGGCCGCTGCTCTCTTTACACCCCCTCTATGCTATTTGTACACTGCCTCCTAGAATAATTCATTTTGATTGGCTTGATGCCACTTAATTCAATTGGTAGACCTCCTTTACGGTGATGTTGTGCTGTGAATCTCTATTTGTATGGGAGATTGTTATATAATATACAATCTATTCGATCAAAAACCTTGATTGTGATAAATTCAAAAAACATTCAGTACATATAGAACAGTGGATAAATACATGGATTGGTTTAGAAACAAATGAATGAATCGATAAACGGAGGAATAACAGGCAGGTTCAAGAACCATGGTAATGTTCAGATCTAGACGTTATTATCATTTATTACTCTTATGTGCTATCTATCTGTGTAAGGTAAATATTTTTGTTCGTGTTATGGCCTGCAAAAGAAAGGCAGCTTTTGGAGCGCGAACGACTAACTGAACAAGCTTGTTCTTTTGTAAACAACACGATCGACTCCTCTACAGGATCAAGAGATGGATAAACGGTAGCCAGCAGTGCTTGTAGGGCCATGATGCTGTATAACTCAAAATTTGATATTCGTGAAAGTAGCTATAGAAATGATGTTCGTCTTAAAGCTTCTGTTTTAAATTGTAAACCAACGACCAATCAAAATGGGTAATTTTAGGATGAAGTGTGCAGATAGCATAAATGAGGTGTATACAGTGTAGAGGCCTAAATCCTAGGGGATTGATGAGAGTATTATGGTTGACAACCTAAATATCTCTCTTCATGTTCACTTAAAGGGAAGCTGAAAAAAATACGACTTTGAGTTCAAAAAGCATTGTAATTCAGCTTTGTTTCATTTTGTGATAGATTTTAATCTCGATTAATTTTTAAACACGGTTCAATTAAACTTTAAAAAATTTCCTAAAGCCAACAGCCTCACATAACGGGAGGGTTTAGAGGCAACTTTCTGTGTCAAAACTTGAATATCACTAGTGATCTGAGCAATTTATAGCACTCAAATTCCTATATTCAAATTATCAGATGGCTCCGGAGATAGTCATATTAATAGGAATAAATAGTCATCCCTCCTATGGAAGACTACTGTAGATGCACATTGAAATTTTCGCAATGTGTCTTTGTGTAGCTTTTTTCCTAGAATGCTGAACATTTTTTTCTCAAGTTATGAGGAGTACTTGATTCAATCCAATGACGTCCGCATCGTACTTCTCTCTCAGATCAGAATGGATCTTCCAACTGGCAAGCTTAATTCACTAACTTATGGTTTTTTGATTGGCGATTCTTATTATCCTTTTGCGGATCCCAAGCTGTCTCTAAATCCAAACGCTCAAGATAGTTTAGAGTAAAACTAAGATCTCGCTGTCATCAGGTTCAAGCTATTTTTCATAGCTTATTTTTCGTATATTTTAGAGGTATCTCTCTAGGATCTAGTTATCCGGATATTCTCCCTATACCAATAGCGCCAGCACTTACGTGATGGTAATTATTCACCTCTATAGTACAATGTTAGAGTACCTGTAAATTATGAGGATTTACAGACACTTCAGAATAAGAGACAAATTAATTCAAGCCATCATCGTCAAAACGTAAGCTGGGTAATTTTAGCAAACTTATATGAACGATTTCTCTTATAGGACAGGTTAATGCGCACTCCTGTTAGCTCTACAGACAAACTTCACAAGCAGGTAGGCAAGATGTCTTCGTATCCTTGGACGACTGATCTATTTATGAAAAGATAATCGTTTAGTTTTTGTTTTTTTGATCATGCAATTAAGCCTGACGTTCTCAAGTTTATATTGCTGATCATAGATCATAGATCATAGTTGACAGCGACACCAATTATAGCAGCAATATGGAAAACAAGCTCCAGCTTACATATCAGGGGTAGCCCCAGCTAATAATCTATACAAGGATGACGGGAGATCGAACGCATTCATGTGATTTTTGGCCTGATTTGGTATCCCCCCTAAATAGAAGGGATTTAACATGATACTAAAATCACGAAATAATAGCAACATACGATCACACTATGCACTAAAGCTGGTAAATAAAACTGAATAGAACTGCCTGTATTTAGGCTAATGGACTAGATACATACTCCAGGCCATTTATTTTAGTCTGTTGTTAAATCAAGAGAGTCCATAATATGAACCTTTGTGACGCAGGGATGGCGGATTGAAGTTTAGACTCGTCCTTCTAGTCCGCAGCTACTTTCTGTTAGACTGGCTTCTTGTTTGAGATTTCTAATAACGTTTCCATTATTATCATTATCAATTTGGTTCAGCATAACAAGAGTATCTCTGAAGTTACATGGTAATTCAGTATTCGGCACAAATCACGGGCACAGCCCTTGTAGCTGATCATCTTTCACAAGTTCGCTCCCTTCCTCTCCCTGCTTAGCCAGATGTGCTCGTGTACGTTTGACCGTTCCGTTGGCAATGAATTCGTATTGTTTCAATTGGATGGAATCGATCGTTAATGTGATTATCACACGATATCTTCAATAAACCCAGGCAAGAGCTCCGTATTTGTCACTATCAATTTTCTGGTCAAACGAAAGGGAATCGGAATCATTTTGCTAAATATGTCCTGCATCAATCATTTAAAGGTATTACCTTGACTTCGGTTCAAAACGAACGAGGAAAACTGACTGAGTTGATACGAAGCAAAACCTCGAAGAAGTTATACTCAATCCTAAAAATGCGGAGCTGCTGGCCGTCCTAAAAGCGGCTCGCAACGGTGCCGTCTATGGCGCCAAGGTTCGATTTCCACATGCGCTCGTGTACGTAATGAAAGAGAACGCATCTTATATTCACCTTATTGTTGAGCTAATAAATATAATTCCAGAATAACACTTTTATATCGTTCTGGTACACTTCGTGAAAAACTTTCCGCTATATTAAAAGCTACTCGAACTCACGCCACAAACCTAGCTACTTTTGCCTTAATATATAAATTATCATTGCTTTTATTAAAGCAGCTTTCTTCGGATCCACGGAAAGACAGGACATACGATACATTCATTGCAGGATTAATAGGTGGTTATTTAGTTTTTGGAAGACGACCAGCTAATGGAAGAGTCTCTTCAGTTAGTAAACAAATAGTTATATTCGGTAGGGACACCTTTGTCAAATGCTGTTTTCTTAGCTAATTTCGATCACAGTTTTTGCTAGGGTGTGTCTTTCACTCGCCCAGGTTCTGGTTAAGCCGGCGCTGGGTATTATTAAAGATCATCAACTCTCAGCGAAAATATCTCACGATGCCTGGCCGATCTTTGCAGCACTTAGCTGGGGCTCTGTAATGTGGCTGTTCAAATGGTATCCTGAGACCTTACAAACAGGACTCAGAAGTAGTATGGATTATATCTATGTTCAGAGTGAACATTGGGATAGTTTAAGAAATTTCATTATACACAATAAATAGATTAAAACTCAAAAAGAGGTGTCTCCCATAAGTATGAACTTATCAATCCTAACGTTCATTTTCCTCCGCACTGATGTATTCGTAATTTAGGTTATAAATCTGTATAAATAGGAAACTCAATATTGAATATGAGCACCTATTAATGAGGTGTTGAATACGGTTAATGAGTTTAATTCAAACTTATATTCTTTGACGTTGGAGATGCTTTAATGACTAGCATCCATATACTCCAGGTAAAGATCACCCTTTTCATTGATTTCCGTCACTGTATTATTGATTGGTTAAACTCTTTTCATGAATCACAATCATTTGACTATATGAATTCTTTATTCAGTACAAATATGTCATTTTTCTAACAATTCCTATGATAGACGCTTTACTTTGGTATTTTAAACTACCTTCTACAGTTTTCTATAAACATTAACTAAATACTGCGGCAAGAATTTTTATTTGATATCTTTAAGGGTTTAAACTGGATCATAGTGGCTGGGGTCCTCCGGTCATTTGGAGGAAGTGTTATTTGATTAATTTGTCAGTGTTGTCATATGTAGAATCTTTGGTTGTTATCCCATTATATGCCAAGTACACATAATTTGGTCTATCGCGTCGAAATCAATATTTACTTCGGCTAGGGTAGGGTGGAGGTAAGACCCTCTATTGTACTAAAGGCAAAAGGATATTGTTAAGTTTTTAAGATTTAAGTTTTCTATCGCACAGAACCTGTAGCGTCTTGGACAAATGTCATATAGAGGGACTCCAAATCTTGAACTTGAGAATATTTAATATATATGTGTTTATGTCGCCAGAGATACCAACCAGTTTAAAATAAGTGCAGAAACCACGAATTGAAAGGCAAAAGCTAGAATAACATATCAATATTTACGATTTAAAGTAGTAAACGCTATATATCGTAGTCCATCTGACTCATTCTAAATAGCGAAACGTAATCCCGTATTTTTGTTTAATAGCCTTAGGCATATAGTATATGAAAGTTTGTTTTGTTTTCAGTTGAAGATAATACTGCTGATTCTAGAACTATTCTGCGTTTTCTTCGTCAGCTTCATCCCACCATAAGCATGGACCTAATCCTGCTTCTTGCATGCTTCCATGCAGAACATATGGACTTGTCGCAACTGCATTAACATCTTCTCTGTCTTTGGGTCCGATTGGTGTTTGGTCCGTCCAGATCTCATTTTCGATACGGACTCGTACTGTTTCATGTTTATCGAAATATAATGGAAACTCTGGACTAGCTTCCCATACATAAATTTGTTCATCGTGTTTACTATCACTAATTAGTGTGTAGAGGTTTTAGTGCACTATTTGCATACAATTCACATGGGGCAGGCAACTTGTCATTAGGAACGAATATTTCATCAAAGAAGGGCAGTCGAACTAAGAAGTTAACTTTTGACCACCCCATGAGTTTTATTTATCGAGGCTCACTCCGGATACCATGTAAATTTGAGCTGCTAATTTTCCCAAGAATAACCTCATTCTTGAATGGACGGAACACAACCAAGCGAAATTCGACTAGGAACTTTTCAGTTTGTATTTATCAGGACGGTTACTATTACATTTACCGTTAACATTGACGAGGCCGGTGCCATGACCTATCAGCCCTTCAGAAGCCATTAGGAGGTCGTATAAACAGATACATAAACCAATCTTTTGAATCACTTTATTGGCGTATTTGGAATTTATATTATCTTCTATAGCCTGTGCAGCATCTTTGCCAAAGTCTTCAGGCACTATCTGGACTAAGTCGGCAAATTTAGTCTGACATCTATCAATATTTATTAATTAGACTTGAAAATTTAGTTACTAACTAGGATAAACATGCTGAAGAACCAGCGGTCTTTCTCGATGCTCCTCAGTGGATATTGTTGTAGCCTAAACTTCCTTGACCAAAGCTGCGGAAGACTATTGAGAATATTTATCGCTCATCAGCTCTATAAGTGCTACCAATTTGGATTAGTGACTAGAACATCGTGAGACACAGAGTACGCCCAGGCAATCGATCAAGTAGACCGTATTCTGGAAGGCTGATCTGCTATTAGAATATACCCGTACACTCCGGCGATTCGTTGGCTGCTTAAAATTTTTCTAATAATGCCGTCTATTCTTGTGTCCAAAGTTAGGCGAATTCGTTTAATAAGGGGTATACAAAGTCGGTGCAATTATAAATATGGTACTAAATTTTAGAGTTATTTCGTTATTATCATATTTTAGTCATATATTGTTACTGCAAAGCGTATGTACATTAGAAGGTTTGCTAGAAAAAAAGAGGTTTTCTGTAAATGCATCAACGTTCTAGGTGTAAGCATACTTGGCCACAGGGCGTGTGCATTTAGGCATGGTTCCTTAATCTGTAGATAAATAAATTTTTGTATTTTGGTAGAGTTAGATTTTTATTAAGAATAACGATAAAATGCTATTTAAAAAGTGAAATTATAAATGTCCTATTTCCAGCGGATCCATGTATAGCACTAAGCCTTATTCGAACTCAATCCTACTCTAGTTCTTTACCCATGTTACAACCTTACCTATTGCATTTCAAAGAGACATAGATCTCAATACCGTCCATGTCCCATTTGGAACTACCGCTTTTGACCCAGGCGAAACCCTCTTTTTCGCTGAATTTCAAGATTGCCTCATAGACATCCGAGGAGCTAGAGCATACTTCAACTCTAGACATATCAATTGGAGTATGACTAGAGTCGGAAGGACCTCGAAGTGCAGTATCATTGCCTTCAAAATACAAATTATCAGCTAAACCTTCTTCCACTGTATCATGGAGATCATAAATGGTGTCGGACTCAGTATCGATTTCTACTAAACGACTATTAATGAGGGTTTCAGGCTTGTTAAGAAGTTTATCTTTGTAACTATCAGTTTCAACTGGAAAAGCCACATTAATGTTAGTATTGTTGATATCCATGCTTTTCAAGATGTTTCCAATCAGCTCATGAAGATTCAATTTCTCTGGGATCTGGAGTTCAAATCTCTTGATATGTGCTGCTTCAATACCTGCCTGCTGCTAGTATTAAGAATTGGTCTAGAAACTTATGTCTTTATCTTACGATAATTTTCCCACGTTTCTTAGTTGAAAATAATAAGACAAGATTAATGATACATTTTTTAATAGCTGTGAGACTGTAAATTATATTAAATTATAGGATGCTGTAAAGTTGTACACAAGCACTGGCATTTCCAGCCAAACAAATTGTTACTCATCATCTAAAATGTAAATAAAAACTGTCACTGTGTCATAGCCTAGAGGCTGCATACACGTTAATTGATTTAAAAAAAGAAAAAAAAAATTGTTACTCATATTGGCCAAGCAATCTTTGCCAAATATTTGATGTTGAATGGGTGCAGTGCTGAGACAGGAGCGAATCCAAATAAGGCTTAATGTTATACATGGGTACGGTACCCTGAAAATACGAAATTTATAATTTTCCTTTAAAAAGCGTTGGAATTTCAGGAACAGACCTTTACTTAATACGATTACATAAAAAAACGATAACAAATGGACGTGAATAAATTTTAGATGTGTATATGTGTAACAAGCCCAAAATTATGAAAACTAGCCCATTATTCTTAAAATTACGATAATCAATGACGTCATAGTGAATTTTGGGTTTTACTTTACGGGACGTTTATAAATTCTTAATGGTCATGTGACTGGTTCAGCACCCTCAACGCTCTAGCGCGAAATTTCATGAACTATTAGTGAGTTTGTATTTATAGATCAACTCGTATCTCCTCGCTCATGACGCATTCCACTTGATTAAGGGCTGAACTATTTTACTCAAAATTATAATATTTACTAATACAAGTAGATTTAAAGTTGGATGTTTAAATGTTTGTTTATTATTTAACGTCTAATTAAATAAAGGCTGTGCTAGTATTTACAAATCCTAAATTGGGCAAAGGACGCCAGAGCTGATCACTTTGGGGATCTGAGGTATCAACCACACCAACCTGGAGTGTCGATACCTAGTACATTTGGAGTGCAGAGAATGTTTCACGAATAATCCATTACTGTGAAAAAGAAAAGAGAGAAAACAAGTACTAGACAGGTAGGAACGCATTCACCATGACCCAAAGGCCACGGGCTGAGGGAAAACCTGATGAGAAAACCCAGTTCGAAAAAACTCCTCAGGAAAGCCTCTGCTATTCCACCCGTACTCTTTTATGACGAATAGCCGAGTCCTCTTCCAGAAAGTCACGTAGGAATCTAACCTACCACCCCTATAGAGTCCAACCAGCTTCTGACCTTTTGCACCAACAGCTTACCTTCATTAGAGTCTGTGATTTGGAAATACTGAGCCCTTCTCTTGACATTCCCTGGGTTAATCATGGGTGACTTCGTGTAAAAGATGTGCAGAGGGTAACGTGTTGTAGAGACGAAGTAGATTGAGACACACGGTGATGAATGGGGATCCTGAAGGGGAGGAATGTGCGAATCTTCTTGGCTATCCCAGATATGCAAAGCATACTGGGCGTTTACACCGGCACCGCGTGAAGGTGAAGATTTCGACTTAGCCGGCGTTGGATGTATAACGCGTCTCATGTTTTTGTTAAATGATCTACTACTACCACGTGAAGTGTCGCGCTAGAGCGTTCTGGATGCTAAACTAGTCAGATTATCTATAAGAATTTATAATAGGCAAGGATGAAACCTTCGTCTTTACGCGGTGCCGGTGTAAAAGCTCAATATACTCCGCATACCTTAGATAGCTACGAAGATTGGCACAATACTCTGCTTCAGGATGCCCATTCATCACCGCGGGTCTCAATCATCTTCGTCTCTACAACTTTTTCCCCTTATCACCCTTTTTCTTGAAGCCACTCACGATTGACCCAGGGAATGTAGAGCGAAAGGCCCAATACTTCTAAAAATACAGGCTCTGATGAAGATAAGACGTTTGTACAAATTTTCAGGCGCTGGTTGGACGTTCTGTGGACGTTATGTTAGACTCCTACGTGGCTTATTGGAGGGGGACTCGAGTGCTCGTCGTAAAATAGTCTGGGAGAAATGATTGATGTTTTCACATTAGATTTTTCCCCGACTTGTGGCCTCTGGGTTAAAGTGAATGCGTTCCTACCTTTTCGAACCAATGTAACTAGCTAGCATGTGTTGGTATTGGGAACAGTGGGCATCGGAGAGACATTGCTGGAGCTTGGGATAATGTATTCTAGATATTCTCTTTAGCAAGTCCAGCGCTCCCAGTGAGATATTCAGATGAGTATCGCAAAGTGTTATTCTCGAGCGTTAAATGGCAGGCCAGGGCAAGATTATGAAGTACAACGAATGAACTAATAAGGACAGGAAAAACTTTAATCCGACAAAAAGATGATGCAAAGAAATTTATACTGAATTCCCCTCACAACAGCCTGGACAACGAAACTCAACGGCAACATGTGATTCTGGGAAAACTTCTAAGACTATTCTATTCTAGGGCGAAAAAGCATATGTCTTTATCTGCTAGCTCTAGCTTGATAGTTATTTCTGCCTCAGCTAATGTTTGTATCTATAAACAAAAAGGCAAGCCTTGTTTTCTCTACTTCTACCTCTTTTTGAACCTCTCACCCGAACAAACGTGTTTTGTTTTTTTATCAAATTCTTCTGAAAATTGGATTGTCTCTATAATACTTTTTAACCCCTAACAGAAGTAAAACGTTTACGACTTGATTGTGCAATAACTTCGACCATTTCCGCAGCAGTCTCTTTGCTTTTGGCTGATTTCCAAGCGCTGTGTAAGTTTGGAATTACTTTAATCTAATATGGCTAGGCCCCAGCAATACAAGTTTCCACCTCCTCCTCCACCTCCTGGTCCACCCTCAAGTACACAAATACCACACTATGGCTATGCACAACCTCCTCGATATCAGCAGCATATGCAGCGTGGTGGTGGAACTCCTCGTGGTGGGCGTGGTGGTAATGCTAACAGTCGTGGGGAGTTTCACAGCACTGTTTCATATAATATTCAACACTCTGGTGGGGGATATGACCCGCGAAACCCACAGCAGAGCCCAGCTCCAATCCCACAGTCTGGATATAATAGTAGCCCAAATGGTGTGCAAAGTCCTGCTTCATACATTGGTCTCCAATCTGGCCCAAATACGCCGCAAAGCTATCTATCAACTCACTGGCAAAATAACCAACACATCTCACATCACAGTCCTACTCAGACAGCTCCACACTCTGTTCAAAACTACCACCCAAATTATGCCCCTCAACCATATCAACAACCTCACTATGTTCATCAACCTTCATTTCAAGCACAACCACCATCCTACGGCCATAGTATTCCTCCAAATCAACCACCACATGTTGCACCTCATATAACACCCCAGGCTTCGCCACAACAGTGGCAAGGCTCACCTCAACATAACCGGCCATCCTACAATAGCCTCCGTGGTCGTGGTGGCTTCAACCCCAGTGGACGAGCGGCATATGATTCCCCTGCCCCTCTTATGGGTCCCCCTATACGTATGGGCTTTGACAATGATCCCGGAGGTAGCCATATGAATCAAATAGGTAGTGGCTTCCCAAATTCACATCTGAATCGTCATACACCCAGTTCATTTCCCCAGACACCTTTTAGGGGCTACTCACCTCAAGATTTCTCCCTGTGTCAACAGCGCCCAGTGGTCGATCCGAACTTATATCACACACCTCACAAATCTAAAGGTAGTAGCTCAAACTATAGAGGCAAAAATCGCGGTGATTTCAATCAATCGCAATCACGTAGTCGCAATGAAAGCCGATATCATCAGAATGGGGGTCAGAAGTCTGGCTCTGATACTCATCATAAGTCTTTAGCTGCAGACTCTACGGGTAAGAAGAAGAAAAAACGAAAGACAAATACTCTTGGCTTAACACCAAACGGTGTTGAACATGAAGATAGTGACGATGAAGTTGACGATATTGATGAAGAAGCTCGTCTAGTTACTTTGCTTGGTCCTGACACGCCACAGTATGTTAATAATTTTAAGATGAGTAATAACTAGTTACTAACCTAAATTTACAGGTTGCCGACAGATCTTAAAATATGGCTTGCAGAGCGAAAGAAAAAATTTCCAACTAAAGCAGTAAGAGAAGCTGCAGCAGAACAGCTTCGTTTACGCCGTGAGCTAGCTTATGATGGCAAGTATATAAAAGTCGAAGGGGAGAAATCTACAAAAAAAAACGAAGGAGAAACAAAACTTGAGAAACAGCAAAGAAAAGCCGAGAAACTACGTTTGGAACTTGAAAAAGCTGAACGAAAAATACAAGAGGAAATTTCTGGCTCTAAACGCAAGCGTGGGAATGGTGATGAAGGTGATGCCGATCGTGGTCAAGTGAGCGATGATGACTCGGATAGCTCCTCTAGCTCTGACTCTGATGAAAAACCCGAGAAATTTTCTTCCCGAGCAAATGGGTCTACCCGCATTCCACCACCTAAGGCCCAACTCCAGCGTCATTGCAAGTACTTTTCCACAGGTGGCACCTGTGGCAAGAAGGGCAAGTGTCGCTTCGTACACGACCAAGAGGTTCGTAACCAAGCATTAAGAGATAAGGAAGCGAATGGCGGTAAAATGACACTCGCACAGCGCCTCATCTTAAATGATACAGCTAAGGATGATCTGACTATCTTAAAGTCTATCAAATACCTGAAGGAAAAGGGCTTAATGCCAGATCAACTCACCAGTATTGCACCACGATACGGTGACGAATTGCAGGTCAAAGTCTCGGAAACAAGTGATGATGAAGATCTTAACTACAAGCAAAATTTGTTTTCTTAATCCCCATATTACTTATTTCCTTTTATCACATACTCAAGTTCAGATGTCAAAATTAGCTCTACCTTTGCTGATCTTATGCGAACAATTTGAATGATACCCAACAGAGCATAAGCGACTTCAAATTTTGAAATATTCAACTTCCGAAAGATTGATCTGCTATAAATTTTTCTTATTCTTTGAGATCGTCCCTCGATTACTGCTTAAGTCACAAAAACAGAGCAGAAGAATTGTTCTTTTTTTTGAACGAATGTGCTCTGTTTACACTAAGGACTAATAGTCGCTCCACGCTTAAAGTTTACCATGACGAACGATTGACTTGCTCCTACAGTAGTATGGGATAAATAAGGGAACACCCCCTAAATTAGAATCACATCACATTCCGCCCTCTTTCATGGTCGAATCTAGTTTATATTTTTCAGATATTTTCTAAGATATCTAAACATTTCTTTTCAAATCCTTCACATACATGAAGTATCAAGGAAGGCTCTGGACCGGTCGTAGCTGACCAAAAGTCCCATACATGTAAATTAATTATTATCCCAATGAGTCTGCATATTTACGAAGACATCTATTGCATATTAATTCAGTCAAGTAGCTGATATATAGTACTACGCTCTCCAGAGTTTCAATTTTGAAGTTTTTTCGTTAAGTATTTCAAAAATCTTTCAGATCTTTACCATGAAACAATTTGAGCTTTTTTTTTGATTAAATCTTCTTTGGTGTCTTCGAGCTTTACTAGAACAAAATTGTCTACAAATTGAGTTATCTCATTATAATTGAAGCCCAAAAGATCTCAATCCCACAGGGACATGATATTCCTACCAATTCTCTACAAAGGTAAGTCACTGGCATTTTTATTGCTTCTAGGGTTCAAATAATTATCTAACATGTTTACTTCCGCGCTCCTCGAACGCTTAAAATAGCTAAATGTCTTAACTTTGACCAGTTGAGGAAGTAGATTTTCAAATGAATGAAGCAAAGGAGCTAGTTTTAAGGATGATTATTTTTGAGGTATAAAAGTTTTATCTCTCTAAAATTAATCCCTGGATGCATGTTAATAGAGTAAATTATGGCCTTGCCACAAGTAACAGTAAATCAGTTCATTCAATTAATTAATTATCTTTATCGGTGCTTTTTATTTTAAATTTAAATTTATGCTGCATTTTAATTTAGCTGGATCCCATTACTTTACTTTTTCTGATTTTAATTGCAGATCAATTTTGTAACCTCAAAGCTCAAAGAAATTTGTTACAAGATGATTAGTCTCCCGTCATAACTCAATGTTAGTTTTTCAATTATTACTCCATAAGTGAAGGAGAAAAAAATTCTTAGTATCTGGACTATCTAATTCAAGTCGCAAGGTTGAAGCAACGTCAGAATTGCTGGAAAACTTGAAGTACTTTTCTTCGTTTCATGATTTCTTTATTTCTATTTTTTCCAAAGCTTTTCAATGCATTTGAACCTCAGATACAGCAAAAATCAAACAAAAGTTATGTTGCTTTACCTTGAGAAAAAGAAGCAAAAAAGCTTACATATCGTAACATTCATATTAAAAATACATTTAATGTTTTTCAAGAGTATAAAACATATAGCAGAGATCTAAAACTAAGGTCCTTGCCATAATGGCAAACTAACAATTCTATCTAGAAAGTCACTATATTCAATTTAATATTAGTTTATTAATCTATTTCAGCATATAAATTTTGTTGGATAAAATGGATGGAAGAGAACTTGAGGTTCCAAAAGAAACCATTTGAAATACAGACCAGAATATGTCTGTTGTGATAAGCGCATAAACAAAGAGCAGGTCAATTGACGAGTTTGGTATTCTGGCGACAGTCACTGATAATCTGGCACCAAACTCGCTTAATTATGCTGTTTAGGATTGTCCCTTGCTGTTGGGTGAGTGATACCGATAGCCCCCTGAAATGCCAATTTCTTGAGAAAGCAATTTCGCCCTAACACGTAAATAAACGAATGAGAAGCAAATCAAATCACTGCAGTAGTGATCAGACCTAAAGGCTAAGCGAGTTTGGTGCCAGAATACCAATCTTGGAATACGATTGCGGGTCGCTTTTTTTCTTTTTTAATAATGGAATAAATGGAATTTTCTCTTTTAGATCTTCCCTTGGAGAGATTGCAGGAGACTTTCAAGTCTATATTTATAACTTGATTACTGTGAAGGACCTTAGAGTCAACGTCTGCTCTATCTTCCTGTCAACAGCTGAAAGAATCGGGTTGGAGGCGTATACAGTGCTCAAATATGGTTAATATTTTTTTTTTTTTCTATGAATACTCTATGGAAGGGTGCCAAACTACACTGATTACTCCACGAAATCAATGTGATGATTAGCGTGATCTTCGTTTCCAAAATGATCCTGATTTTCTCAATCTCCTTGGGTCCTCAAATAAGGCGAGTGATCCCGTTTGTCGCGACTTCTCATCAATTCATATATCACGTGACTCTTGATAGTCTACAGGGCTAGGCCCAAAGAATAGCCTAGACCAAAACTACAGGCAAAGCCTATATCACTTTCATAACCCTCCTTTATCCGTGATGGTTCCGTTTAACGTATCTAATGAGCTTAAAAAGACGTTTTAAGTACTGATATTATTATTAATATTAATATCTTTTTTTTTTTTTTTTTTTTTTTTTTTTTTT
>QVIK01000260.1:44311-63245 GCA_003957845.1 Oidium heveae
ATTAAAATTTTTTTTTTTTTTTTTTTTTTTTTTTTTTTCAATATCTACTCTCCAACGTACGACATTTTTCCACCGTTATTATCGTCTTTTTTTCCTCGCTCGCTCCTGGCAAGATTATTCTATGTTTCAAAAATAACACCTCTTAAAGGTGTATATTAATAAATTTTTAAAATAATACGTTGTTATACGAGTTATGTATCGAATGGCGGGGTGGTGAATGAAGCGATAGAATTGTATTTTATATACAAATCAAAGGCTCATGTTCTAGTCGATGTGATTTGTTGAAGTCAAACAAGAAATTAATAAATCATAGCAAAGTATATCATGTAATCTGACCAATTAGACGCGCGAGAAATAAATGCGTTGTATCGCTCGTGGTAACGCAGCCTATCCCGTTACAACGAATCCATCATGAAGATTAGCTAGAGGCCTTTGATGAGCAACTGTCTATAGTTATAGAATATACTCTATTTATTTTATGAACAAGATCAGTCACAACAAGTATTTACTTAGAATCTCCAAAATACTTTTCCGAACCTTCCACATATTTTATCTATAGTATCTTAGCATTAAATATTCCATACAAATATCACAAACTCTCAGTAGATAATCAGAGAAATTATAAAACAGTTCTTTTTAATACTCAGCCTCGCCATCTTCTGGATCAAATGAATCAGCTGCAACCTCTTCGTAGTCTTTTTCAAGAGCAGCAAGATCTTCTCGTGCTTCACTAAATTCACCTTCCTCCATACCCTCACCAACGTACCAATGAACAAAAGCACGCTTATTATACATGAGATCGAACTTATGATCGAGACGAGACCATGCCTCAGCAATGGCAGTGGTGTTGCTAAGCATAGAAACAGAGCGGTCAACCGAGGCAAGCGCACCATCATCGGGTGAAGAAGAAGGTACTGATACAGGTTTCTGATAGTTGATCCCAAGCTTGAAACCTGTAGGGCACCATTCCACAAGATTGAAGGAGGGTTTGGCTTTAAGTGAGGCAACAGCAGCGTTGCAGTCCCGAGGAACCACATCTCCACGGTAGAGAAGTGCAACAGCCATATATTTACCAGCACGAGGATCGCATACTACCATTTGATTGTGAGGTTCAAAACATCTACTACAGTTAGCCTTATGGGGATCAAATTAACTTAAGCCATACTGTAGGGTCAAATCCTGTGTTTTAAAGCTCTCGTGGCTACTGCGAGATGCACTAATAACTGGCGCGTAAGAAATCAATGGATAATGAATTCGGGGATATGGGACGAGATTTGTTTGAAATTCATTGAGGTCAACATTTAAAGCACCATCGAAACGCAAACTTGAAGTAATACTGCTCACTACCTGTGCTATTAATCGATTTAAGTGTTCGAAAGATGGGCGAGGGATATCAAGATTACGACGGCATATATCGTAGACGGCCTCATTGTCAACTAAGAAAGTGCAGTCACTATTTTCAATTGTTGAGTGTGTTGATAAAACCGCATTGTATGGCTCAACGACCGCAGTAGATACTCTGGGTGCAGGATAGACAGCAAACTCAAGCTTCGATTTCTTACCATAGTCAGTAGAGAGTCGTTCAAGAAGCAGAGATCCAAAGCCAGATCCGGTTCCACCACCAAAAGAATGAAAAATCAGAAACCCCTGTAAAGATGAACAATTGTCCTATTGAAGATTTAGCTTTTTTCGTTATAATTTCAAAATGCCTACCAATACTCGACGTATTTTGTCGAGCGTGCCATCCAAAATTTCTTTTCCAATAGTGTAATGACCTCTAGCATAATTATTTGCCGCATCTTCTTTGCCCGAAATCAAGAGCTCAGGGTGAAATAATTGTCTGTAGTCACCAGTACGGATTTCATCAATAGGAGAAGGATCAAGATCCACAAAGATAGATCGTGGTACGTATTTTCCACTACCAGTTTCGGTAAAGACAGTGTCTAGCTCGCCGGAGTCATGAAGTTCTTTTGCATCAGGATTAGGGCGACCATCTTTGGATAGGCCATGTTCAAGAAGGTATCTGGAATTTTCAGTCTTCACAGCATCTGTAAGTACTAACGGGAAACTTACAGCTCCCAGGCACTATTTCCAAGCTGAGTACCTCCCTGGCCAATATGAAGGTGGAGAATCTGGAAATGGGAGTATCAGTTAGTTATTGTATTCGTTGAGCAAAGATAGTCTACAATTTCATAAATAACATCTCTGGAAACCTCAATTGAGTCCAGATTGACTTTTGGAACACACCTCGCCTCTAGTCATATTGCTTACAGATGTGGTTGATCTCAATTGGCAAGCTTTTCTAAGTTAATGACCGTGTTTGTATCTGGAATTGAATTAGTTATACCCTTGCAAATTGAAGGCTGCGGTAAATTAACAAATTGTGGGGCTTATTTACAAATAATAGGAATTGAAAAAATATGGAGTATGAATTCAATTACCTCAATTTCATTGGCCACCAAAAACTTCACATCCAATCGTCACCATCGTACAACAGTCGGATTCTCACCAAATTACCACCCAATTACTATCAGACCTTGATACAGATTATTGAGTGTGCGTTGACCAGGCAATCGGTCTCTAACCTGAGCACGGTCCAAGAAATATATCATGCACCAACGTAAGATCATGTTAGGGGCAATGGGATAACGAAAAGGGGGTAAGAATTTCACATTTTCCAAAAATATCTTCCAAACACATCTTGTGATACATTTCTGGGAATGATTCGCGAAAGAGAGTGTCCATATTGAGTTTCAGTTCTGCAGTCTTCTCCACCGGTGCCTCCATAGCCTACCTCTCTTGATATCTGAATTTACGTGCTGAGTAAATTTATTATGTGCCATGCTTGCGATAAATCTAAAGCCGTGCTGCGCTTGATTTGTAAGATTTGTTTGTTATGGAAATAGCTTTCGCAACGAAGGTTAACATGACCATTATGAAGAATTCACATATTGTCTTTAAATTAGTCACAATTAACAATGCCATACAACTTTAGACCTCATTCCTCCCCGAATTTTTGTAAAGAGGTTTGCGTGTACTCTCAAGATGAATAATGTATGAATTCACCTTGATCAGGGATGAAGTTAAGATACAGATACATCCACGTACAAGTTAAAAATTTAGTTTCACAATGCAGATGAATTATTTTGGCAGAGCCTTCCTGCGTGTTTTATTTGAATAACCACTCACTTATGAATGAGTTAAAAAAATGGTTCGATTTCGTAGTAGAACTCGACGTTTTTCAAAAGGAATAAATTAATTTTGAACACGTTATGTTATACATATATCTCTTCCAGAGAGAAAATAGTCGCTAAAACAGAGGAAAATTGGAATCGTTCAAATGATCTCCTTCTAAAATCTTTACATATTTATAATACCATATTTTATCATAATCCATTTCGATTCTTCTCTCATCATGTAATCCATAATCAGCGAAAAATGTCATGACCGGGATTTTTATATCTCTAGGCAAGAAATTTTTCAAAAAACTTCCTATCGCCAGTTAGAATTTGATAGGATTCGTCACTGATGTCGACACTTTAGAAGCTTCTAATATACTCGCTTAAAAGGTGGGACAGATTTGCATTCATTCTCATCAAGTGTATGATTGACGACAGCACGATAAGTAATGTCGGTCTTTCCTTGCGGAATTTTCTGAAAGGTGAGACTATGTTTCATCCATTCTTGGTCATTTCGTTCTGGATAATCTTCTCGTGCATGGGCACCCCGTGATTCTTTTCTAGCTGCAGCCGATTCTGCAGTTTGGACGCTATCGCGGTTTATTAGTATATGTTTGCCCAGAAGAATGAAAATAACTCACGCGCATGTCAATAAGTTTCGGAGTTCCAAAGTTTCGACTAGATCTGTATTCCATATCATGCTTCTATCCTTGGTGCCAATATCTTTGAATGTCTGATCGACTTCATTGATCCTTCTCACGCCCTCATCTAATGATTCCTGTGTGCGGAAAACACTGACATCGGATTGCATGACTTTTTGCATTGCAAGTCTAATATCATGTGTGCTTTTGGGACCGTCAGCGGTACGAAGCTTATCGAGAACTTCAATTGAGTCGGCACCAGCATCGGCACTTATTTCTTCATGAGGCATTCCAGGCTCAAAGTTGTCCCGTACTGTGTGTGAGACAGCCCGACCAAAAACAATTAGATCAAGGAGGGAGTTAGCTCCAAGACGATTAGCACCATGGACAGAAACGCAAGCCGCTTCTCCACATGCAAAGAGACCTGGTACAACCTTATCCTTTCCTTCACTGTCTATTGTGAGTACTTCTCCGGTGTATTTTGTTGGGATACCCCCCATATTGTAATGTACAGTTGGAATAACCGGTATTGGCTGCTTTCGAACGTCTACTCCAGAGAAGATCGATGCCGTCTCGGAGATACCAGGTAAGCGCTCTTGAAGAACATCAGGGGGTAGATGGCTGAGTTGAAGATAAATATGATCGCCATCAGGACCAACACCACGTCCTTCGCGAATCTCCATTGTCATTGATCTGGATACAACATCGCGACTAGCTAAATCTTTTGCAGTAGGTGCATATCTTTCCATAAATCGCTCACCTTCAGAATTCAAAAGGTAACCACCTTCGCCACGGGCCCCTTCCGTAATTAAGCAGCCAGCTCCGTAAATCCCGGTCGGATGGAACTGAACAAACTCTAGATCTTGATTTGGGAGGCCAGCTCGAGCAACCATGGCCATTCCATCACCTGTACAGGTATGCGCTGATGTACAGCTAAAATAGGCACGCCCATACCCACCAGTCGCTAAGACTGTGTTATGAGCTCTAAAGCGATGAAGGGTTCCGTCTTCTTGGTTATAAGCAACAACGCCTTTACATTTTCCATCTTCCATTATTAAATCGAGAGCGAAATACTCAATAAAATAATTTGTATTGTGACGCAACGATTGGCCATAGAGTGTGTGTAGAAGTGCATGTCCTGTTCTATCAGCCGCAGCACAGCATCGATATGCTTGACCTCCTTTTCCGAAATTTTGAGATTGGCCACCAAATGCGCGTTGATAACTAAATTGGTTAGAAAATTACTTCAGAAGTACTTTTCCACTCACATTTTGCCATCATCCGTCCTAGAAAAGGGGCAGCCGTAGTTCTCTAGTTCAATTACAGACTTTGGTGCTTCTCTTGTCATATAATGTATTGCATCTTGATCCCCGAGCCAATCAGATCCTTTCACTGTGTCATACATGTGCCATCTCCAGTCATCTTCATGCATGTTTCCTAGGGCAGCGTTAATACCACCTTGGGCGGCAACTGTATGACTTCTAGTGGGAAAAAGTTTTGATATACAAGCAGTGTTGAAACCAGCTTCAGCTAGTCCAAAGGCTGCTCGCAATCCTGCTCCACCTGCTCCCACAACAATGGCGTCATATTCATGATCCTGTTGCATATTAGATAAATCATATTAAAACTATGCGGTACGTACTATGACAGGATACTTCGTGCTGACGTATGGAGAGGCCTCCTTTGCACGGAGAGGCGCATGAGTTATGATACGTGCTTATGCTTGATTAGAATATAGCTGAGAAATTAAAGATTAAACAGTGCCAATCATACCGGCAGGTCTTGTTGAGGAAAAGGACCTCAATTGAAACTTCAAGCCATTTGGAATCTTTACCACATTGTTAGCATTTTGGAATAGCTAAAGACGGTTCCATAGTTTTCCTTATAAAAGTAACATACCGATGCTTGAACTGGTAACTTTCGAAAAGCAGTTGATAACATAATCATGTGTTTCCTAAGCCTATATTATTTGAGAATTGTCGATGTTGAAAAGTGGTTCAAAAACTTCTAATTGTATTGCCTTAGACTTTATCTGATTTAAGAATATCCAAAGAAATTAGACTGGCCAATAAGGGAATATGTATTATACTATTACGTGATCAAACTATGTCATATTATGTGGAGTGCTCCGCTTAGCCGAGGTTCAAGGGCCAGGCAGGGCAAGGTCTTAACATTTCACGAGCAGGAGATTAAATAGATCATTCGAAAGCCTGGGAGATTTCAACCCCAATTTCGAGTGCCTATCTCTCAGCAGCCTATGTACTCCGAGAATAATTATTGAGGGTTTTGATCAATATTTATGATCATTTAAAAAACTGTTATTTCCTCAAATTTTGCATCCTAAGCCTGTGAAGGAAAGTCTAGAACTCAGCGCACTTAGTGTGAGATTTGTCTTTGAATTTTAGTGCAGTAGAGCCTCGTTAACGGAATATAAATGTGCTGGCATAAGAACGGGAATAGGAATATTAAGAAGGGTCAGCGGTGAAATCTTATTTCTATTCAATTGTATAGAACTGAAATTGGATAAAAATTAAATTTTCCAAGTGATAATTAATCACCAAAAACTACAACAAAATCTCCAGATTAACCATTTCCACAAACTCATATTGCAACATAATTCACCAAGGTCGATTAAATCTTATTGTTGTAAAGCTAGACAACCATCGTATTCATTTCTGTATCATATTTTCAGTTTTATAGGGAGAAGAAATATTGAGATGCGGTAGTTACAAGTCCTCAAATATGGTGATAAAGATTTGAAAAACACTACATTAAATATATCCCGCTATTAACCCCAAGATATTCTTTTTCGCTGTGAAAAGTCTAGAAAATATAGATTTTATATGCTAATTCTCTATTAATTTAGAACTTTAAATAACAATAACTTGATTGTGATATTGGGCTTCGACGTGACAATAATAAAAGCACGCTGTCTTTGATGTGGTTTTCGCTGATTTATCATAACGTGGAAAATTCAATTTGTATCCAATTTCAGTTCTATACAATTGGATAGAAACTAAATTTCCAACTATGATCCTCTCTGTTGCAAGGCTGTTACATTGTCAAGTTATCATGTGATCGATTTTCTTTAAGCTTCCCTTCAATGTTAGTCGGCAGGGATTAGAAACGTCCACCCTAATACCGCGGTACTACCCTGATCTTAAATAGATATAATGCGCTAAAATATGCATGCAGGCAGGGATAAAATGTCGATCACATGTTACGCTAGAAAGTCGGTAAGAAATACAATCAATCAAACAGATATACTCAAATTCATTTCATCCTTCACTCCCAGCTCATGTTCAATACACACATACCCTACCTCAAAACTTACGATGGAAAATTTTGGCATTATCAACTCTCGGTCACAAATAGACGAATCTTATCCCATGGTAAATCCTGCTACCACTCAACCTCTCTTGTAGGTTACTGTAACACCTCATCTAGTTAATTGCTAAGAAAACCCAGTTCTACTCTATTTCCAATGTTATGTGTCCCTAGGCCCAGTCTTCCTACTGAACTGCTGCAAAAAAATCATTAATCTGGGTTGCATTTAGAGTTAATTATCTTTTCCTACTTCAACTGCTAACACTATCTTGTATTTATCAACCTCATACTGCACTTGAACCGAGTCCTGTTGGGTACAGTATACCATCAGTTGAAAGCCAAGATTCAAATATTTCTACAGAATAGTATTTTGGTGCTTTTCTTTAGTTCACTACAGCTACTAAGCAAAAATCGGAGAAATAAATAACTCTACCATCGAATGATTAGAGCCTTTACCTGCCAATAGCCAACTAATAGCATATCGTAGATTTGAAACTTCGAAAGAAGAACAAATGAAATATCCAAAAAGCTTTGGATTCTCCAGACGGCAAATTTACTATGTCCGAAATCATGGTCTGGAACCTAGGAAGAAGAAGTGTAGGAGAAAGCCAGCATAATCAGAGTGCAAAATACAAGATTTGATGAACTGGCTACACATCAATCCACAATAGCCACATACAACGTTTTGAGCGGTTGCGAATCTTACCCCTGAATCAGACCTTAACCAATTCGGGAAGAATGCGATTCAAATTGCGTTCAAATTGTAAGAACATGAAGAGTATTCAAGAAAAAGGGATTCTCATAAACAAAGGAGAAAAGGCGTTTGGAGTTTATAGTGAGTACTTTTTATTGTTCTCCACAGAGACTATCTGAATAGATTTTCTCTGATGAAGCTTGGGCTCATAAGGGGAGCAAATAGCTGGAGGTCAGTAAAATTCCTTGTGAAGGGCGACAGTCAAGAAATACTTTTTGACTGATTTCGTGCCGAGTGCTTAACTCCAAAGTATCGGAAACTTTTAGCTTGAATGTTTCACGGAATCATACACAAAGGAAAGAAAGCATTGGGGACGTATGGGGAAAAGGAATGCAGGACAATGGATTTAGTTGAGTGCGAGGCGCACATTTTGTCGCAAGTACTAAGGCTTGCTCAGTATGAGCAGTCACAAGGAAGGGATACCTGGTTACAACACGAAAACGTATTGCGTCATCGATCTAGGCTTACTCAGGACAACTTGCATTGTCATGAGAGTAAGAAAACCGATTGGCCTCCTAACTCTCCAGACTTGAAATTGATTGAGCATGTATGCGCCGATATGAAGGGATCCATTCAAGACCATTACTCTCTCACTGTTTACGATCCAAGGAGATTGGGATTTAATGAACTTCGTCGGACTGTACAGGAGGCCTGGGATTTAGTATCTGATGAATTTATTTCCAATTTTTATGCATCTTGACAATATTGTTGCAAGGCTGTCATTGATGCCAGAGGAGGCCTAACCAAGAACTAGTTTGTACCTTTGCTTGTAGTTCTTTTTAATGTATATAGTCATTATTTCTGAGTATTATTTTTTCAATATTTTTGTACTACTTCGATACTTTCCGGCGTTTATAATTTTATTTGTTCTTCATTTGTTTCTCATTTTTTTAATCTAATTTTCATTTAATACTTTGATTTTGCTGCTCACTTTGTGATTTTAGCTATTGATTTGTTTTTGCTTATTAAGCAACATGCCTCGGGGTATGGGGGAATCCCTTTCTCCTGGATAGTCCTCGCCTATTTTCTCATCCTATTCGACGGGTAGTTAGTTCTGGATGCGTCAGATGGCTACGAAGCATTATACTGGAAAGGCTGTTTCTGTGCGCTTTACGGATATGGCACTTTAATTCACCAAATTAAATAAGAATGTAATTTTCTGTTGGACGTTGAAACTTGCAGTAGTTAATACGGGAAAATCAAGCTCATATAAATGAGCCTTTCATTTAGCAATAAAATGAATAATTTATGTCAAGCTTTATCACTAAATAATAGATTCAAAACAACGCAATATTCCAATCGACAGGTACAGATCTTAAACTTCACAACTTAAAGTTTCAAAGAATTATTTTAGCCTATTTTGGATCTATATCGGGAATTCCACCTTGACATATAGACAAACAGAATATCATCATGGCCAAATAACATTTTTCTAACACTTACTCCATCCAAAGTATTCACGAGCCAGGATTTCTACAATATTATGGTTGCTATCCACGGAAGTATTTTATTTCTGACCAGAAAATGATATGAAATTTATGGAAAAAAAAAAAACAATAGATAAATATTAATACTGGGAAAAAAGTAAATCTCGGGTTTTTCCATGTCTCTGGAGTTAAAAGAAGTGACAGAAATTAATAACAGCTTTTTTTCCGAGTAAACATTTTGCTATGGAATCAAGAGATCGAAGAGATTGTTCGTCACCTTGCATTGGAAGTGACTTTTAGCCCAGTCAAACTTCTTATCTGGATCCGAAAAATCTGCGTAACTTGTCAGATTTAAGAAAGTTGAAATGTATTTTGCGTCAAAATAATAAATTTTCTGATTTGTTGCTCCTCTTTGAAAATACATGTCTGGCGAGACATGCAGAAGTGAAAAAGAAAATTAAGAAATTATCGTAAATAGGAAGGGTAATTTTAGCGCATAAGTGTCCCTGTAGAAATTTGCATACCTCTATCTAGCGCTGTTTTAATCCTTGCCTTGAGGCCGAGCTGCAGGGTAAAAATTAGAGTTTGTTATAAATATTAAGGGTAAGGAAAGTATAGGCCCAAGCCATGTCTGCAGGGACAGTGAACGTTTCTAATCCCGACAGCCTAGTAGATCTATATTAAGTAATGTGTTGTATGACAGAGCTGACCCTCTAATAGTGCTGTGCGAATACTTTACCGCTGTGACTCCGCACAGAAGAACCTCATAATATTAACGACGAAACTAATTCTCCATCATAAACTTCACCTCTTATGAAAGTTGTCACGGCCAATTAACCGACAAATCTCTATTACCTACGCTTACAGCGCAAGCTGCAAATTTTACCATTCAAGAGGCCCTCAGTTTTCTCCCGAACACAATAGAAACCGCCAAAATACTCTACATAGCTCTAATACCATAATAAATCCGCATCCAGCATGAGTAATGGGGATAGGAATCTTCAACTTCATGTAATGGAACTTTCTAGCACCATTATAGTTAACAGAAAAAATCTATATATAAGGGGCCTCAATAAAAATTTCTAGAAATTTCTAGTGTTATAGGCTGCTCCTTGCTCTTAATAAAAGGGGTAATAAGCGAATAAGCGAATAAGCGAATATGAGTATGAGGAACCACAATTGAATTACCTTCAACAAGTTCAATGTCCGCTTCATTCCTTTCCGAACTGGGACAGATTTGACTGATGTTCTATGAAGGCTTCTAAAGTAATGGAAGAGCTTGATTTATCATACGGGTCTGAAATTACGTCGAAATTAAGACTTCTGTTTTCAATCGCTTAGTTATAAAGCCAATCGAAACGAAATAAAATAGCTAAGCTGTTTCATATCTTAATAGATGATGATGATGATGATGATGATGATGATGATGATGATGATGATGATGATGATGATGATGATGATGATGATGATGATGATGATGATGATGAGGTGGTGGTGATCTCTGCTAAACGAAAGCAACGTTTGCATTCTAAAGATCAACTCACCAAATGTATTCAGACGGGTAGCTTCCATCAGTTTGGTGTACAACCGCGGCCAACTTTAACTACACCTACATCTTGCAACTTTTGCATGTAGTTTTCACTTGTCATGAGAGATAAAGCTCTGGTGAGGCTACTTCAAGCTTCGATTTAACAAATCTAAATACTACTTGGCTTCTGTTGTCACCGCTGGTTAAAAAAAGTAGAAATTCTCATTTGTGAATTGTAGTTATCGATTACCTAGTTTTTGAATGCAATTTTAACTATATCGCTTTGTATCTCATGCTTAGTATTCTCAAGACAGTTTATAGCCATATATGTACTACAAATCCTAAAAAACTGCTACCGTTAAATATCACAATTAGTAATGCACAGTTGCCATGGACATAATTCTACTGTCTTTCGAGGCTCATGATCCAGCAATTTCCTAATCAGGCAATTTAACGAAAGCTTTCGCTCAATGTTCCTAATCAAGTTAGCTGTACGTGAGACTTAACCAAAGTCCTAGAAAGACACGAGAATTATCACCATAGCAACTGTGCATAACTATTTGTGACATTTACTGGTAGCAGTTAAAGTACATGTTGTACATTTATGTCTATAAACAGTCTCAAAAATACTATGCATGATACACCAAGCAACATAGTTAAAATTTGTATTCAAAAACTAGATATTACATTATCGATGATTATAATTCACACATGAAAATAATTATATTTCTAACTAGCAGTGACAACAGAAGCTAAGCAGTTGTCAGGGATTGTACTAAGTCATATTTTTATTGGTTAATATATTGACCAATTAGATCTGGTGTAGTATTGTAGATGGTGTTCCGTTTGATTCCATTAGGTTCTAGTGGACTTTATTGTCATATCGTGCGTTAATGGTTCTTGTTTACAGATATCGTATTTCTGTCTGATTCTCTATCGTTCTATCGAGTTTCCTGAAATAGTATGGCTTCATCAGGTATCTCCATAGAACTCATGTATATAAAGGGTCATCTCTTCTCTCAATCTGATCTCTTCAGACTGGAGTCTTGTATATAAATTCTCCTTGTCTGAAATATTATATTCTGGAAAGGATAATCTTGTCTTATCTGATTTTGATCTAATCTTGTCTCGTGTTTTCGAATCCGTTGTTCTTTAACCCTTGAGAACCCTTGCGAATCTTGATCAACCGCGACAGCAGTATATAGATTGGTTAAATCGAAGCTTAAAATCAACTCACCTGATTTTTATCTTTCATTAGAGGCGAAAATTACATGCAAGATTTATCAGATATAGGAAAAGTTGGGGTTGGCTGCGGCTGCGGCTGCGGCTGTACACCAAACGCATGGATGCAATCCATATGAATACATTTGGTGAGTTGATCAACAGATTGTAAGCGTCGATTTCGTTTAGTAGAGATAATCGCCGCATCATTACCATCTATTTAGTTTCGGGGCAGTTTATCAATTTTTTTTTCCGCTGCGATTGTCCCTTAGGGATTAGTCAGAATTCGCTTGTCTATGTTATGCGATCTAAGAATTCAGATCCTCGCAGCGTCGGACGCGGCTGAGGTCGGCCAATTGCTCCGTCCTTCAGTTATATGTATCTTTTTCTTCGTTTTTCACCATTTCTCTTTAGAACGCTCAAGAAAAAAAATTATGTTAATCTGAAGATTTTTGTGCTTGACTACTGGCTGTTTGTGATTTTCTTTGATTCGGGCTCTTTTTTGTGAAAATCAAAAGATATTTGTCTCATTGTGAGTGGTCAAGTGCTGTGTTTTTTTCTGAAGCCCTGCCGCACCCGTACCCGTACCCGGACCTGCACCCGAACACGAGTCTTGAAACGCGTTCGTGATACATAGTTTCTCACATATCGATTCTTTCTTTGAGGGGGAATTTCTCTGTATATAAGATTTTAGCGTTCATGATGCGTCCATAGACTATTAATAAATTGTGCAGAAATTTATTCAAAAAAAATATATATTTTCATTGTCAGATCTCAGGTACACATTCGATTATGTCACATCCCGTGGTTCACACAAACTTAATCATATCGGGGTTTCCTTCGGGAATTTTGAAGTGGATCACTATGGAATTATTAATGCAGCAAATGGACTTTTATACCAGGAAGTTAGGGGAAAACGTTGTAGAGACGAAGACAATTGAGACCCGCGGTGATGAATAGGGATCCTGAAGTAGGGGACTATGCGAATATTCTTGGCTATTTCAGAAATATAATGCATACTAAGCTTTTATACCAGCACCACTTCAAGTTGAAGATTACGACTTTGCCAGCATTCCACTTCAAGTGGCTAATGTGGCTCTGATCTTAGCCATATCAACCATTTTAAAGGCGAAACTAAGCGAATTACGTGTGCAGCTTTAAATTCGTACTTACACTGGCTTTTCTCCACCCTAAGCGACAGCGAAGGATGTGAAGGGAAGTCCCACGGTTAAGTTATCCGAGGTCCTGGTTTATGTGAATTGCCCCATAATTACGTTTCTATAGTAACAACTACATCCAAATAAACATTTAAAAACATGCATTCCAAGCTATCCACTCCTATAGCATTTGGAAGATGAAAGGAAGTTAATTGAGTGGAGGCTTTAAGATACCATTAATTGACTAGCTTACAAAAATGCTATATTAATTGCAAACCTTCTCAATCCAGTAGAAAAAGATCAAGAAGCAACTAAGAAAAAGATCGATGATCAATCATTTCAAACCATACAACAGCTAGCTAAAATGAATGAAGAGGTGGTTGACGTAACAGATTATGAAACTAGTAGAGGAAGAAAGCTCAAATCACTGTGTATATTGATTTCTCTTCTTATTCTCTCCAAATAGAAAGACTTGAATTTCTATGAATACATAAAACGCATCCAGTGTGAGGGTTTGATGCAGTTCTAATTCTCTATTTACCCTAGATAGATGGCACATGTATTTTAAATTCCAAAAAAACCTTACCTGAAATAACTTTGTATCCACTCGACTAAGCTAAGTGATAAGTTATTAGAACAAACTGTTTGGACCTATGTCGTCCGCACTGTTTATTAAACTGTATTTGCTTTTTCATGAGTCAAGGGATTTAAGCGGGAAAACAGAACTTGTACTTAAACATAGTATACTTTGTAGTGATAGAAGAAGATAGATAGATAGAATCAGAATTTTACCATTAGAACCCATTATTGGATCCATAAACACCTGTGATACCAACACAAACCAAGTCGGTTCATCCAAAATACCAAGTTATACGAGGATCTAAGTTTTGAGGATCTAGGTTATTAGAGAGAAGGTCGACTATTGGAAGTTTTTTTTTATATTTATAACGATTAGACTTCACACTTTCATCAGCAATAAAGTTACCCTCCATCATTTCATATATCATCTTCTCTATGATGATTAAAGAATCTCGAACAAGGACTCTTTGCAGTGTTGATTAGCCTCATGCCTATGAAAATTATATTTTGTGGTCTAATATGATGATTATTATGTGGAACACTCACAAATTATTTAAAATTATGTGAGATAAAGACTAGACGAAGAAAGTAATTACATATCGAGGCAGAGTGCTTATAAAAAAAAAAGAAAAAAAGAAAATATACAGTTTATTTACTCTCCTTCACCAATTAGGCAGCTTCACAATACATAACTCAAGGCTAAAAACTCCTTACAGGATTACAAAACCTCTCATATGCAAATACTGGAAGAAGCATTTTTCTTCCTCTTCTATTAGTAAAGGGAATTTATGGAGTAATTGTCTAAAGGTACGAACGAGAACGGAACCAAGAACGATCTAGGTCCTAGTTACCTGTCTTCATTCCTCATAAATGGAATATTACTCGCAAAATTAAGACGGTCAATGAAACTCTATTTCACTGGGAGACATGTGCAACTTCGCTTCTCACATGTGTTCTGATCTAGAACAATTGGATCTTCTTTTGGCTGGCTCAGGTTTTGGAACCTCTGGCTCTGGAGACCAATTGATTGGGACAGAACAAGGGAAGGTGTCCCTGAATTAGAAGCTATCAAACGGAACTGTTTCTACTTTTGTACACTATATGGTTTGATATATTCCTTATCTGACCTTACCACTCTTTTTTTGGAGGCTGCAAGCATTTATGGTTTTTGCCTACAGCAAAATGGTGATTGGTTTGATGGCAACTAACAAAGTAAAACTTACTTGGAAGCTCACTTCAACGGCCCGCTTCCTATGATTTCTGAGGCAGGGGCTCGTGACTCCAAAAGTGGCCAAAATATTGGAGGTTATGGAATGCTGAAGGAAGCAAGAATGCATCTCATTGATCTCATTGATCTCATTCGACAAGCTGCAGGTCACAGGTTACGGCATTATTCCCATCTGATCTCTTCATCTGAAATCCACCTAGAAGAAAAAAAGGCGTTTTTGATACTTGTGCCTATCTACTACACTAGCCATAAAATGCTCACGTACTGTGGGCCGGTCTATAAGTCTATGGAACTTTGCTGCTACGAAATTCAGCACATGGACTCCATGGGCATGCAAATAAATAGAAAGCTTTGGAATGGATAAAGGTATTTCCTCTCTAGATTCGTTTGTTCATTCCCTCCAAAAAGCAACCACCTTTACTTATATCATTGCTACTGAAACAAAATTTGCTTTTACATCTCCAAGAAGAGGATGGAGAAATTCACAGAATACTTTGAAAAGACTCTGAAAAAAGAGCCCGGTGTGCAGCTGGCCATATTACGGTTGCTCAACCACAAATACCAGACCATCCAGGAAGCCGCGATAGGTGAAGATGTCAGTTATGCCAAGTTACGTTCTGCTGTTCAAAAACACGTACGTCTACTGGCACAGACGAATATGCCTATCAATTCAAGTATCCTGCATACCTTGATCCAAATAGATAAGTGGAATACACCCCAGAGGTAGGTTTCATTTGATAATTTTTGCTATCATATCAAGATCTCATTCCAAAGATTCATTTGACTAACCAGTTTGTAAAGAAAGAAGCAGAACCCAACGAGCAAAGCTATGGGTGACTAACTTGTTACGATTCATCCACATACATTTGACTTACATGTATAGGGGCTTGACGACGCAATCCATACCTTGGCGTCATGTTCTTCGTGAACATTCAGCTCTCTGTTGAGTACAATACCCATCTTCTGATGCTCAGTTTCTTCCTACTGACTCCTGAAGAATCGCTCCCGATCAAACTTTTGATGACAATGGTTTGGGCCATGTCGCGGAGCAAATAGAGAGATACTGAGGCACAACACAAGTTGGTCTAGATTGCCTCTACGCCACGACGTCTCTATGCGAAGAAATGTAAGTAAGAATTCTGGCTATTCATCGCCAAGACACTACTAAAATTCCACAGCCTAGATCCAAGTCAAGACATATGGCTACGTCGCTGAGACTAAAATGCCAAGTCGAATGAAGATCTACGCTGTTCTCAGCACTAGAGTGAACATGGCAACGAAGCATTAGAATCAAGATGAGCGGGGGCTGCTATATCTCACCGTAATACTCATAAGCGGTACATTCTTAGATAGAGGGGAAATCTTTCTCAAACACATCCAATTGAAAATAAATTCCTTCACTTGCTATTCCGATTTATTTCTACGAAATGATTCAAGCTTCCTCAGACTTTTGCTACTTTGTAATGTGTGACATTTAGAGGTGGGGATATATGAAATTGGACTTAGGCAAATAATATTAGCCTTGTGTTTCTACGTCGTCAGATGCAGCAACGCTGTAAAGAGCCAGTTGCAATATAGAGGTCTGATGTTTGTCCAAGTCGATATCAAGATATAAATCTAAAAACGCGGCGTAAAACGTCGCCTGAACTAATCGTGCATCAAAATCACGTGAATCGTATTCACAACGAACATAGACGCCTTGCGATTAGTGCATATCCGTAATAGTAGCTCTCTTTCTACAGCTGTTGTCTCTGCAGACGACTTATGCAGACATGGCACACCACGGGAGTTTGACTGTGATTCAGCCGTTACGAAATATGTTTCGCTAATTGTAGGGTTAGAACAGCGGGGTTTTCATAATGGTCAAGTCATCTCGTAAGATCATTCAGTTAAATTTTCGCTAACAATGTCTGATAAGCGCCGCCACAAGAATTGGAATAAACCGGTATATTAAAGAATGTATTGAAATCTGTAGTCTCTATGACGCCCAGAACCTACAATAGTATCGACCTCGTATAAGTCTTCGCTCGAATCATCTACTTAAATTAGATAGGTGGCTCATTTTTCTGTCCTTTGATGGGATTGTTTAGGTCCAAATGGTGCTGGTCAATGTGGATAACAAGACGTATGAATTTGTGGTTTTCAAGTAAATTTAATTAATAATTTTGGCTACTCAGCACTTTGGTGATTTCAAATTGACCAAGATTTTTCTAATCTAGTTTTTTTACTTGGGTTTTTTGTATTTATATTTCTAGCATTGATAAAAACTTTGCTGCCGACCAGATAGGCTGGCGCTATAGATCTATGCTTATTTACATTACTTTCGTAGAAAAACTGAGCCGTCTTCATATTGATCGAAGAAAACATTTAAGTTATCCATTTGCTTCATAAATTCCTACACTAGCTATTTGATTTGGAATTGCTCAGAATGAAGTGGTTTCTCCAGGTCATAGGGGGGTATAATTGATGATCTAGGATTTTGTGCTGAGTTGGCGAGGAATGAAGCGACATCTATGAATTCGGGTTCAGCATCGTTGGCATTGTACTCTAGCGAAGGAAGCAAGTCTACCCAATCGTCTTGATCATAGTTACATAGGCTCGCAGATGACATTTCAAAATAGAGTTAGAGCGTTCCATTTGCCCGTCCATTTGAGGNCTATGAATTCGGGTTCAGCATCGTTGGCATTGTACTCTAGCGAAGGAAGCAAGTCTACCCAATCGTCTTGATCATAGTTACATAGGCTCGCAGATGACATTTCAAAATAGAGTTAGAGCGTTCCATTTGCCCGTCCATTTGAGGATGCCACGCTGTTGATAGTGAGATAGTTCTACCAGTTTTTTTGCACAGCGTGTCAAAATTTGGCAACAGATTGCGGTCCTCTATCCGATACTATCTACTCTGAGAATTTATGGTGTTTCCAGTCATGTCTTTAAAACAATATTGCTGTACTAAGTGAATCAATAGTGGTATTACAAGGGATGAAATTTCGTGACAATATTAACCTACAGCATACAACGATTGCACAATTATAGCCGGCGGATTCTGGTATTGGCCCTATAAAGTCAACAGATAGATATCGCTAGCGATGCTGCGTCATAGGAAGCTGCTTTAACAGCCCTAGGTATTTTACTAGTGAAGGAGTTATTTGTTTGTAGATGTGGAAGTTATTTGTAAAATCTATTGCGAGATGACGCTCAACATTCTTGGCCATCAATAATGTCAGAAAATTTGAGCGAAAACTTTATTGCAGCCATGATGTCCCCCACTAGGGATATCATGACAATTTTTGATTAGCAGACGCATAAGTTCATGATTACCAGGAACGTATGTCATGTCATCATAATATAGCCAGTTGTTTCTCACTCTGCAGTGTGAGAGATCTGAAATTTTAAAACGTTGAAGCCCAGGACCTCTTAAAATTTCTATATATTTCTGGTGATCTGCATCGTCTTGATTTCCTTTCCTCACTAGTTTTTTAATTTGACCGGAAATATTTTGGGGCTCCATGGCAATCTCCATCGATGTAAGAGCTAAATCTAAGGGATTTTAGTTATTTTGGATTAATTCTGGGTCAAAATGATGAGGTTTCGGCAATATTTGCTGTTGTTGGCGCAGGTGTTCATCCGTCTTTACAAATGGAAGCTCCTCAGACCTGCGTGTGAGAGCATCTGGTTTACCACCTAGTCTTCGTGGACAATCGGAGATAACAAAAGTGAATCTAGACAGAAAGTTTGATTATCTAGCCTAACGTCGATTTAATGTATTAATAGACATATAATATTCTAGGTTCTTGTGATCTGTTATTGTTGTAAGTAAGATAATGACATTACTGCATCTAATACCCTAGTCCATGCAGTAACATGTATAGTCAATGAGAATGACTAAGCTCATT
>QVIK01000261.1:0-11385 GCA_003957845.1 Oidium heveae
AATTATTACATAATGTGAAAACTGGGGGCAACTGGCGAAATCGGCCGTTTAATTGGCCTTTTTAGGCAGGGCTCACTGGTTAGCAATTACCACAATAAATAGTTGCCTAGATTATTAAGTGTTTAAACCACAGCAAAGTGATCAGCTCATACTGATCGCGCATTAAGTACAGACATTGGGCTAAATTATGCTCGTATCAGTAAACAAGGCTTGAAATAGTTCTGCGAAATAATGTTTTGAAAATAAAAAAATTACTACCGACCAAAGACCTTAAATAGTACTGGTTTGCTCAAAATAGTTACTAAAAATATCCTGCTAATACATTGAATTTGCACAAATGGCCGTTAAATATAGCAGTGTAACTTGACAGGGAATCGAATACTCAGCCTACTTGACCGCCTACGCTTTTAGGGAATACAGGGTTAACTAACAGGCCATGGGGGGCGCGCATAGGGTGCATGGGGTGTAATTATATCAGCCAATCTAACGAGTTGTGTAGCTGACTCTTTTCTAAAACGATTTGATTGGCAAGACCTAACTTTGAGCCAGTCGACTTATAGAAGCACCGGCTAGTGACATAACTCACAATATTTGATGCTTGGTCTGATTAGCATTTGAGCCAATTAGCGCTCTTATTTTATATCGTCTAATTTGACAGGCTAAATTACGGAAAAGTGTTCATTAATTCACAAATGATGCATAAACTGAATAATGGCCCGCGTTATTACGTCTTGGTTTGAGTCTTCCAGGTATTCTCCGGAATCCTTCTAGAATCCTTTCGTGGTGTATTGGATAAATGAGACCTTGAAAATGCTTCCTCAGGGAAGCAAGGAGGAATCATGGCGAACATATATAAGAACCTTAGCTTTTCCAGTCAAATTGTCACATTGCCGTCTAGCAATTCCTTGCAGCATTAATGCTATTATTGACTGTACTTTTGGAAGTGCGAAGGTAGGAGTGATCGTCTGCACAAGTAATTCCTCAGTTTCTTTTCAATATGCAGTTTCACGTCTCCAAAATTGTCTCGGCACTGATTTTGCTCAACACGACCATCTGCTTAGCTATGAAGAAAAGCGGCGGGAATAATTTATTTAAGATTGGAATCGCTTCTGCAACTTGTGAAAACAGAGTTTACAGCAAAGAACAAATTTTCATGGCAATAGTAAATGGTTTGCAAAGCATTAGCGAAATGGAAGAGTCAAATGTGAATCTAGATGCAGTTCAATATAGACCAAGGCCTATGGAAGGAATGCCGTCTAATGATAAGTTTTATTTCTCAGAACTTCAAAGGTTGGGACCAAATGGTGAGTTGCTCTGCATCTATATTCAGCATCCAAGTGAGCTTTACTGATATTGCTTGATCAAAGGGCCTACAGATTTGGTTGTATTTCTGAGAAACGGCCAATTTGCCAAAGTGGTCACTCGTGTACTGGATAGTCAAGGATTCAAATATATAGACTGCGTGCCTTCACAGACGACGAAGTTTCCCCAGGAGTATCAGCCAAATTTGGGGATTTCCGGGCAAAACAGCGGGGTGCATGATCCATTTGGTATTGGAACCACTTCTGTGTCATGTGATGGCAGGATTTACAACAGGCGACAAATTTCGATAGCCTTAATAAATGGCATGCAAATGTTGGGTCATATAAATCAATTACAAATGGACCCAAATTTATTGCAATATAAACCTAAGCCTACGGAAGTAATGCCGTCTCAAGACAAGTTTTATTTCTTAGAACTTAATAAAGCTAGATCAAATGGTAAGTTACTTGTTATATTTCTCACCATCCAAGTGGACTTCACTGATATAGGTTGATTAAAGAGCCTTTGGATTTGGTTGTATTTTTGTCGAGTGGGCAATTTGTCAAAGTTGTTAGTCTGATAGGAGATGGCGACGATTCTGTCCGTATAGATTGCGTATCTTCATCGAATAGGCAGTCCCCCGAGCGAGTTCCATCGAGGACGGAGTCTCCCGAGCATCGTCGAATTAGAATGAGGTTTCCCGTGCTAGGTTCATTGGGTGTGGAGTCTCCCGAGCAACCACGAGTGAGGGTAAAGTTTACCGGGCGAAATTCTAATGACTAGACAATTGATGGCTCAATTATTAAATCAGTGACCAAAAATATCACAAGACTCTCTATAAGAATCGTCAGTTTCTAGCAGTCTTAATCAGCTTTCCAGGCCTTTAAGACTTTGATAAGATTGACTAAGGTTAGTTTATCATCTCAACTGAGCCACAGTCTTTAAGTGATATATAATAATACTCTCTCAGCTTTATTATTAATATATAAGATGATGGTAATGTAGGGGTTAGGAAACGTTGTTGGTAGAGAAGTGTCTGAATTGCTGGGGTACAAAATTATCACATCAGCGAAGAAACATTACAAAACGCATCAATACCAATACTCACTAATTGGCTTGTGCGAACATGGAGCAATGAGGAGCTATTTACAGGTGTACTGTAGGTTGTGGTAATTACCAATATGACCAAATCTCGATAACTTAATCAATTAGTCAGTAGCTCTTGAGCGTCATCACACAATTCTCGCCGGGTCTGTATTTAGAAGTTAACAAGCTTTTCTCGTTCTTTTGATCAGATTTACTGAAAGCTGTAACTATTTTGCAAAGCTATTTATTTAAAGATTTGTGTTATATCTAAAATTACCCGTTACTATTATCATTGCGGCATTTCACTTCACTTATGCTAATTCATGAACCCCTATCAACTAACCGAAATTAACCGAAATTAAATCCAAAACAAATACAGCTCATGTACGAAAATCAACCTCCAGAGAAATCATTCAATCTAGTTGTAGTGTGTTGTCAAGTCTACTTTATTTCTAATAATCCCCCAATATGAAGTTCTCCATCTGTTTGTGGATGGAAAGATGTGGAAATTCTTTGTTCTATGCCTGTTTCTTTACAAAGATGTCGCCAGAAGTCTCCGACCCAATTTGACCCTCGATCGGATGTAAGTGCCTGAGGAAACCTATGGAAACGAAAATGGCATTGAAGGAAACGTTCAGCGCAATTTTCAGCACTCATTGATGTCATAGCTTCCAATGTTACGCTTTTTAGCAGGCGGTTAGTGATAACCATAAGGAAACGAGGATCTTTTGGCCCCTTTTCTGGCAGTTCTGTCATGAAATCAATTGAAAATTCACTATGGAATCTATCGGGAATCGGAAGCGGCAATAGAAGACCCTGTTTTCTAGAGCGCCAAACATGGGAACGACCACAAACGTCACAATTTCTACAGAATCTCCGAACCATGGTGCTCATACCTGGCCAAAAATATGACCTTGATAAGATGGCGAGTGTGTTATCTCGTCCTGGATGGCCAGAAATGTGAGAATCATGTGTTTTTTGGATCAGTGCTGTGTGTAATGGCTCCCAATCGGGTATCCATATCCTCTTTCTGAAACACAATGCTCCTCTAGTATCTAATAAACATTCAGAAGGCGATATTTTTGATTAAGCTGTGAAGGAAATAATCTTTTATTTTGCCAAATCGATTTGTAGAGTTCAAGAAAAACAGACTTATTTTCTTGGACTCCCTGGTTCCAAAGAGTCTGCAATTCATGGTCTTCGAAAATTTTATTACCTTGCGGAATATCTTTATTTAATAACGAGCAAACAGGGGATAATTTTACATCTTTGCTTATGGGGTTATGTTGAATCCAGGAGTCTTTGAAGAGTTGAAATTGCCTTTCAGTTAGGCGTGGATCTTCAACACTTGTTGGTATATCTTGACCACGGCGCGATAAAGCGTCTGGGCGTACAGCTTGCTTTCTCGATCTATATTCTATACGAAAATTAAGCTGTGACAATATCTGAGACCACCTGACTTGTCGTTCGTTAAGCTTGCGAGACGTCATAAAGTATTGTAGGTTCTTATGATCTGTCAGGATGATAAAAGGCTGCTGCAGTCCTATAAGTTCGCCCCTCCACTCCGTTATGCATCGGATTATTGCCAATAATTCTTTGTCGTGTATGTCATAGTTACATTGTGCAAGCTCTAGCTTTTTTGAATAATAAGCGACAGGACGCAACATTTTTGATTCGTCATATTGTTCAAGGCAGCCTCCAGATGCCCAGCCAGATGCATCTGTTTCAAGAACTGTGATGCGGTCATCATGCCACATTGCTAGCACTGGAGAAGATACAAACCGAGTTTTTAGCATTTCAAACGCCTGTTGTTGGTCACTACTCCAATGTAATAGAGACCCGTTTTTTGTTAAAGCTGACAGAGGATTTGCTATAGTTGCAAAATCTGCAATGAATTGACGGTAGAAATTAGCAAACCCCAGAAAGCTTCGTAGTCCTTTAATGTCTTTGGGAGCCTCCCAGGATTGGATAGCTCGAATCTTTTCCGGATCAACTTTAATTCCTTCGCCACATTTGATAATAGAACCCAGATACTTGATTTCTTTGGTTCCAAACTCACATTTTTTTGGATCTAATTTTAAACCTGCCTTCGATAACCGACGAAGGACTTGGTTTACTTTGGTATAATGATTTTTTAGATCACCATCCGAGCATATGACGACGTCGTCTAGGTAGGCAGCACAAAAATCTCCCAGGAAATCCCCGAGAACATTATTTATCCAGCGTTGGAATGCAGCGGGCGCTCCTGCAAGCCCAAACGGTGTTACTAGCCACCCATAAGCACCGAAGCGCGTTCCAAATGCTGTTTTCCATTCGTCCCCTTTAGCTACTCGGAGCCAATGGAATGCTGAACGAACATCAACTTTAGAAATCCAATTAGCACGGGCTGTTAAGCGAAATGTCTCTTTTATTAGAGGAAGTGGATATCGTCTCGTTCCGTAATTGCATTGAGTGCTCGATAGTCAACACAGAATCTTAGGCCGCCTTCAGGTTTCTTTACAAATAACACTGGAGCTCCTCCAGAAGAGCTACTGGGTCGGATCCATTTTTTTTGGGTTAGTTCTGATAACGTTTTTCGCAAAACCAGAAGTTCTTCTCTTGACATTCCATACAAAGGACCCCATGGAACTTCTATGTCTCTTCCTTGTACATCCTTTTTCAAAATAATCTTAGTATCCACACCTGGGCGATGAGGAGGAAGAATGTCATTGTCAAGTTTATTATCATCTATAAAAAGCTCAATATGATGACGGATTTCTGGAGGAAGACTTTGCTCAATTTCCTAACGTGTGATAGATGGCTTTGATTGAAGTGATTTCGTGACGTCATTTACAGAGATTGCACCTATTAGAAAGTCTTTGAACAATTTGTCATCTAGAATTGTGTTAAATTCAGCCTCGTTGATTAACACGTATTGCTCTGAGTGCACATGGGCTATCTTTTCTTGAACACTTTTCGGAGACTTATTCTCGTACCAGCCGCTTTCTCGCACAGTCAATCCGTCTCTCCTGGTCCCAAATCTTATACATCGGCGTCTTGATTGATAAACAACATTGTTCTTTTCCATCCAAGTTTTACCAAGGATTATTGGATAAGCTAGTTGAGGCATGACAAAGCCCCACAATTTCTCGTGACGACTATTGATGTCTAAATTTAGGCATGCTATTTTGGAAATTTTAACTGAATGCTTTCCATCAGCAAGTCGTAAGGACCGCTCATTTATATCATGGGTTTCCAAATTGTGGGTGCGCACAAGAGATTCATCAATTACAGAGTAACAAAGGCAGCCAGTGTCAATTAACGTTTTTATATAAAAAGAGTTATTTACTAAACAATCTATTAAAAAAGGCGTACTATGCATACTCCTTAAAATCTCACTGGTGGAGCTCTCCTTCATTGATAAATTATGTTTGACCCACTGGGCACGACTTTGCTCAGGGTTGGTCTTTTCCCGAATCGCAATCTTCATATTCGTCGGTATCACTTTCTTTTTCTAAGGCAGCACTTAATGCCGTATTTGGCCGTAGCGCTGGGTCGAATTTACGGCAGTCCTTTGTAAGGTGCCCTTTCGATTTGCACCTAATAAAAATACCACTGTCTCGAAGACGTTTGAATTCTTCTTTTGAATGGCATTTAGCGCGAAGTTTCGAACTTGGTGTCTTTTTGCTTTTGCTTGGTCCAGCACTACATATACTATTATTATTATTATTATTATTATTATTATTATTATTATTATTATTATTATTATTATTATTATTATTATTATTATTATTATTATTATTAATTAATTCCGAAATAGCTGCTAAGAGACCATTGTTAGTACCGCTCATGATAGTATCACCGTCGGCATCTATTTCTGGTGCTTTATTGCCAGCGCGAACAATTCCACCTTTTACGGCATCAAGTTTAGTGACTGCCTGAGTTGAGCCTTTAGGTCTGTAGTCATCAAAACTTTCCAATTCTGCAGCGATTTCTTTAACTTCCGCTACCCAAGCACTATAGTTTTCGGGGTGAGGTAATTTTAATCCCAGTAGGGAGCGCCTAAGGCGGCGGTTTAATGATCCTTTTAGCAACATTGTTTGATGTCGCAAGGTATGGGTGGCTATTCCACCGCTTTGTGCAACTTTAAATTCGAATTCTCTCAAGTAGTCCATGAAAAATTGGTGTTGTCCTTGCTCCATTCTTTCCAAGGTTTCCAAAGCTGCTTGCTGGGCCTGGTTATCTTGGAACTCATTTCGAAAACACGTCAGAAGTTCACGCCAACTAAATCTTCCAGTTGCCTTCCTCTCCTTAAACCAAGCCTCTACTCTGCATTTTCTATCGTCTGGGAGGGTATCGATCATGTCCATACATATTTGAGCAGGAAGAAAATATGGCTCCATATCTATCTGTACCCTTGTCTCTAATCTCTCTAAGTAGAAGTCGAGATCTTCTGATTGACCAGTCCATTTGGGTAGAGCAGCATCCCTTTTAATAGGGGCACTGGTGAATGAAACTGCTGGTGGAGCGGGATCTGATGAATTTTGGGAACGCTTTTCTCTCATATCAATAAAAGTTCTTTTACATCATCTGATGATAAGAACGATAATAGATTCTCCTGGCTTGAGCCAATATCTGGAAGGTGAGTATCGGACATAGTAAGTGATGGCTTGGGAGTAGTGTGAGGATTTTCGAGACTGTAAGAAGATCCAGTCGAACAGGTAGGGCTGGAATCAGAATCTAAGTCTGGGACTTCTGATGAAACTCAAGCATCGACTGTCGAGTCCTTGACAGTCGATGCGATGAGCTTATGAAAGGCGTCCCACAGGGCCGTCAGTCCTCCCTACATGCTCTCAAATTTATGTCAATCAATGTAGGAAGAGGGGGCACAACGTACGACATCGCGTTATCGAGAGCCTGTGAGCTCCATCTAGATGTCCTGTTAATTCAACAACCTTGGTGGTCAAAACGGACAAAGTCCCATCCTTTCTTTGACTGTCATGTGCCTTTTACCAAAGATGATGCACGTCCACGAGCCGTCACATATACACGGAAGGACAATTTACAAGTAAATGCGAAACAAAATTTTCTCTCACAGCCGACCGGTGATTATTGCTTGGTGAATATCAACGGTATTGCATTTTTAAATGTTTACAAAGCTCCACACGACCCTTCAGCAGTACTGGCTCTGCTAGATTGGACTCCACCTCCTTGGTCAGTCATAGCTGGGGACTTTAATTCTGTTTACTGGGCGTGGCAACCTGATACTACTCACTCGTACGGTCAAGGAGAGGAGATTGAATGTTGGGCTGAGAGGCATAACTTGTCCTGTCTAATCATCGGTGAGCCTACTCATAGAGCTGGAAATACCCTAGACTTAGCTTGGACGAATATTGGCGGGACCAATGCTTGGGTAGCGCGTGACGAATGTATGACTAGCGACCACCTCCCGATATGTGGCTCAGTACCTTGCCGCAATTGGATACCTTCTAAGAGTAAAGGCCAGATCCGGGTAACAAAAGACAAACTTCCCAAATTCGCTCAAGTCGTGGGCCAATGGCTCCCTCCCCTTTCTATCCTGGACTCTATCGAAAAGATAGAAAAGTCTGCGTGTGACCTTTGCCAAGTGTTAAAGGAGGCGATACAGGCAACTGGCACACCTATTAATCGAGGCCGTGGTAAATCTGCGCCATGGTGGACACCTGAATGCAAATTTGCTCGTCTCAACTACCAAGAAGCCACATCAGACGTCGAGCGAAAAATACGCGCAAAATCTTACCGTGCCATCGTAGCTTCTTCAAAGAGAGAGTATTGGAAAAGACAGGTGGAAGCGATGAACTCTTCCTCGGATGTCTTTAAACTTATGTATTGGGCCTCCCCTAGGCAATCAAAAATACCCCCCCTCTCATATATGAAGAAAAGATCATTTCAGATCAAGCCGAACGAGCAACTATTTTACGGGACTGTCTGCTAGCAAGATTTGAAAGCTCCGATGACCTGCCTCCCTGTACCTTCACAGGGGAAGGCCGAATTCCATGGACGGAGGAGCTAACAGAGACAGAAGTGCGTATATGCACAATTGGTAGTGGCAATACTTGTCCTGGTGCTGATGGAATATCAACGGAACTTATAACTGCTTGCTGGNTACCCCCCCCTCTCATATATGAAGAAAAGATCATTTCAGATCAAGCCGAACGAGCAACTATTTTACGGGACTGTCTGCTAGCAAGATTTGAAAGCTCCGATGACCTGCCTCCCTGTACCTTCACAGGGGAAGGCCGAATTCCATGGACGGAGGAGCTAACAAAGATAGAAGTGCGTATATGCACAATTGGTAGTGGCAATACTTGTCCTGGTACTGATGGAATATCAACGGAACTTATAACTGCTTGCTGGGATAGTATTGGGTCATTTTTCACTAACCTATTTCGGGCATGTTTAAGATTTGGTCATCACCCATCATGTTTTAAGCTCGCAGAGATTATGTTTCTCCCGAAGAAAAAGCGTGATCTATCTAAAGCAGATGGCTGGAGACCTATTTCTCTACTCTCATGTGTTGGGAAGGGATTGGAAAGAGTAATTGCCAAGAGAATGTCATACCTCGCAATTACTTCAGATATAGTGGGACGACAACAATTTGGAGCTCTTCCAAAACGATCAGCCAACGATCTAGTCTCTTGTATGGTACATGATATCGAGGAGGCTCGCTGTTAAGGCTGGGCTTCAACGTTGATAACGTTAGATATACAAGGTGCTTTTGACTCAGTACTTCACAACCGACTCTTGTGGAGGATGCAAGCTCAGGGCTGGCCCGATATGATCCTTCGATGGACACGCTCTTTTCTGATGAATCGAAGTGTGCAAGTCAGATATCCTGGAGGAGTAACAAGCCCAAAAGGATTAGTGTGTGGGGTTCCTCAAGGATCCCCGATATTTCCTCTCTTGTTTCTCCTATATATGGCAGAGCCTATGCGCAGTGGAAATTCAAGGGCACGTTTTAGCTACGCGGATGATCTCGGAATTCTGGGTATTGGGCGTACCATTGCGGAGTCTGCAATTGCGGCAGAGCAAGAAGTAGACAGTTTGCTGAGATGGGCTAATAATAATGCGGTGTCATTTGACCCGAGGAAAACAGAAGTTATTCAATTTAACGGACGCCATAGAGAGGACCCCGTTAGTGTTCGAGTTAACGATGTTTTGGTAGAGCCCGTTGAGCGTATTCGTTGGCTGGGAATACACATTGACCATAGACTGACATTTAGACACCATGTGGAGATATGGTGCGCTAAGGCGCTTGATACAGCTAACCACATGCGGAGATTAAATCCAGTAAATCGTGGAGCTGCTCCAGGTCCCCTAGTGCAGGCAGTTGAAGCTTATATCGTATCCGTTGCAACATATGGTGCAGATGTATGGTGGCCTGGTATAACCCGTCCGACAGCACGATGATATGTGACTCCTCCCACCACTTATCACTGCGGGCTGATCGATAAAGCTGTACATCTTGCACTAAGATCTGCGCTCCCAGTATGGAGAACAACACCAAATGTGGTGCTCCACAGAGAAAGCGGTATTCCACCTGCTCGAATCATGCTAGAAAGCAACCGTCTGAAACTTGCTGTCCGGATCAATTCACTTGATGATCATCATCCCCTACGAATTCGAGCATGTGTTTGTCCAAATATTGGGACTCTTAAATATAAGCGAAAGCCTAAACTATCAAAAAAGCCAGAAACTCAAATGTCCCGGATTCAGCGGTGTTATGCTCAGCTCCCTCCAGCTGAAACTGCTGAACCTCTTTCAGCGCCACTTTATACTGATAATTTGGGAACAAAATCTGAAGGAGTAGAAGCGCATGTACAATGGGTTAGGACAATCTCGGCCGAAGATATATGTGCTTTCTCGGATGGCTTATCTGAGGGACATGGACGGTCTTCTTGGGGCTTTGTTCTCCAACGTAATGGTAGAACTTTCCATAAAGATCAGGGCATCCTACATGGAGGAGAGGTGTATGATGCAGAATTAATGGGAGCAACGATGGCACTTCTGGCAGCAATTCAAGTCAGACAAAGTAATGGAAAGATATTTATTTTAGTTAATAACCAAGCAGCGGTCAGAGCCCTTCAAACGGGTCAGACGTCTTCGTGCATTAAACTAACCCAGGCATTTTTCAATGTCATAACAAAAACTAACGCGGAGGTCAGGTGGGTACCAGGCCACTCAAAAATTAGGGGAAATGAGGAAGCAGATGCAGCAGCACGTTTAGCATTGAAGTCACTCCCAAACCGCCAAACGGAACCAGGACGTATCACTCTTGCATATTTGCGTCGTTTGATGTTGCAACGTCGCCAAAACTTGGTGAACGAGTGGTGGTCTAATGTTTGTCCAGATAGGTATCGGGATCTAGACTTACAAATGCGCCGTCGGAAGCCACCAGAACTAGCCCTTCCCCGACGATTATTACATAAATTAATTGCAGCTCGAACAGGTCATGGAGATTTTGCAGCTTACCACCGTCGTTTCCACCATAGTGATGCAAATTTAGAATGCACATGTGGACTAGAAACCTCACCCACACACTTCATTCGCTGTCGTCAATACGCTACGCAAGTACGCAGGCTTAGAAAGGGAGCTTCTATGGGAGACTTTATCAGCCAACTTCTCGGACCTAAGTGTCTCGACAAGTTTCTAGAATTTACGCAGAAAACAGGTTGTTTTAAGAATCTGTGAGCACACTGTACCTCTGCTGTATGCGAGAGTCGGAGATTTGAGCTATTCAATTTTTAGGAATTGTAGGGATGAATTAGTGTGAGGAATGCTAGCTCAGCTCATAAAATTATTTTTCTTTTGTTTTTCTTTTCAATATCCTAGCTTAATATGTACATAATATTATGTCATGAGTGATGAGTGGGAGAAGTGATGAGAACGAGTGGGGTATGTCGTCAGACATAATCCCTGCCGGCTCCATCGGTCCTAGATCCTAAGGATAGAGGGCGTCAGCCTAGGACCTTAAATTAA
>QVIK01000261.1:11408-63223 GCA_003957845.1 Oidium heveae
AACGTCGCCAAAACTTGGTGAACGAGTGGTGGTCTAATGTTTGTCCAGATAGGTATCGGGATCTAGACTTACAAATGCGCCGTCGGAAGCCACCAGAACTAGCCCTTCCCCGACGATTATTACATAAATTAATTGCAGCTCGAACAGGTCATGGAGATTTTGCAGCTTACCACCGTCGTTTCCACCATAGTGATGCAAATTTAGAATGCACATGTGGACTAGAAACCTCACCCACACACTTCATTCGCTGTCGTCAATACGCTACGCAAGTACGCAGGCTTAGAAAGGGAGCTTCTATGGGAGACTTTATCAGCCAACTTCTCGGACCTAAGTGTCTCGACAAGTTTCTAGAATTTACGCAGAAAACAGGTTGTTTTAAGAATCTGTGAGCACACTGTACCTCTGCTGTATGCGAGAGTCGGAGATTTGAGCTATTCAATTTTTAGGAATTGTAGGGATGAATTAGTGTGAGGAATGCTAGCTCAGCTCATAAAATTATTTTTCTTTTGTTTTTCTTTTCAATATCCTAGCTTAATATGTACATAATATTATGTCATGAGTGATGAGTGGGAGAAGTGATGAGAACGAGTGGGGTATGTCGTCAGACATAATCCCTGCCGGCTCCATCGGTCCTAGATCCTAAGGATAGAGGGCATCAGCCTAGGACCTTCAATTAAATAAATAAAAATAAAACTTTGTTACCACATGAATACGAGGAGGTTTCCAGTATATTCCATAGTTATGGTTCTCGAATCTTTTACAACATAGTTGAAGCGTGCGCTACAGGTACTAATCGGCTAACTAGCCGTTACACTAGGTCGCGAATAAATCTATATGCTCAGATCGTTCATATATGTGAATATTTTTCACCGGGGCGAGGGTTTCTTGGTTATCTCCGTACATCTGAAAACATAATCAGGATTTTTCTCAAATGTATTTACCTCTTCTTAAGTCACGGAAAACCTCATATAACTATTGACTTTGCTTGACTGATGTAGCGAGGGCAATATATTCGGACTTGCAGCTTTAAGTCGCATCAGATTATTGTCTCTTACTTGATCAATTAAATTGCAAAGATATGTTGTCTGTGAGGTGGTAATTCCCTTTTCTGTTATTCTTGATGTTCCTAGCCACCAGAAATCTGCACCGTAAGTTGCCACTGACAACACACATGCTTCAACTGCAGTTATCAGTTAGTGCTTTAGAAGCTGCCCTACGCTTAACAGAATTTAATCGGCGTAAATGATGAGCAACTTTTGGGGCTTTAGTGCACCAAGTCGCTACATGATGTTTGAAATTAAGTCGATTGTCAAGATGTACACTGAGCCAGCGTGTTATGGCCTGTGCTCAATTCTAACCTATGACATAACATCTTAAAATTAGGATCTTCGATTTATGAATATTAGATAATATAGATTTGTAGCTCGGTAAGATAGATATACAGGGGCTAATGTTTATCTGAGATTAGTTGTTTGTTTACTTAAGAAGCTGGAACTGCCATTCTATATGAGAGCTCTCCAGCTTCGCAATCTTGTATTTTAATAATATTTTAAATCTCATTTTAATTAAATCTTTGAACTCCTTTGATATTTTATCATTTATCCTTTCCTAATTCCTAAGTAATCGTTGTCAGGATTCAAGATATCAGTGGTAGTATATTTTCGCGTGATATGGACAAGACAAGACAAGACAAAGAACTTATATTAGTAGAATCGTTTTCTAGATACAAGAATAATAAGAAGACTCAGATCTCTTCAGATCTGAGCAACAAAAGAGTACTTTATATACACCAGCCCGACCAGGATTCTAACTAGACTACTACTATTACAGGAATCCGATATGACAATCTAGAATTCTCTAGAACGATAAGGAAGGCTATAGAACAATAATTATCGTGATAGTAAATGGCCAATAGGAAACGCCATAGCGAACTAGCTACCCAAGTGGGGCAAAGTTAGCACTTGCTTAGTCATTTTACGCTTATCACGAGACCAGTTTCTGACAATCGTTAACCTCTTCTAATTACTAAAAGTTAAATATACTCGAAGACAACACTGGCCACAGTGTTGTAACACAGCGAATATGTTCTGCTGGATCGATGGTTCCATCACTGACTAGAATGCTGACGGGATCTTCTTGGCGGCGTCCTTAGAGCTAGATCATCTCTGACTGTTGTTTGTCGAATAAAAAGCATTATTCTTTGCCAATTCTAAAAGACTATCTACTTACTGTTGTGCTTTCTACGCAGAATCTTTGCTTGTCTGACCAATGCCAAGTACTCCTATATCGTCCGCGTATGCAAAGCGCGCCCTTGAATTCCCGCTTTTCATTGGTTTGGCCAAATACAAAAGGAAGAGTAAGGGTGAGACTGGAGAGCCTTATGGTACACCACATACCATCTTCTTGGGTGTTTTCGTCTCCCCAGGATATTTTACTTGGACCCATCTATCTTTGAGAAAGGAAGAAGTCCAAAGGAGGATGTGGTCTTACCAGTCTTGTTTTCTCATCCTAAAAATTAACCTATTATGTATTACAGCATCACATACTCCATGTACATCAAGCGTGACAAATGTCGATGCCCAGCCTTGTTTCTGGGCTTCTTCTGTGTCGTGTACCGCACAAGATACGAGATCAGTTGCTGATCTTTTTGGTAGTGCACCAAATTTTTGTTTGCCTACAATATTTGATATAATGGCTAAGTATGACATTCTCTTGTCGATAATCCTCTCTGGTCCCTTCCCAAGACACGAGAGAAGAGAAATTGGTCTCCAAATTTTGATTGATGAAAGATCGCGTCCTGGCTTTGAGGAACACCACTTTTGCTAGTTTAAAATTGGAAGGGTGATATCCAAGCTAAATACAGGCCCGAAAAAGGTGGGTTACATACTTTCCAATTGAATCCCGGCAGGAACTTAGTAGCTCCATAGAAATTCCGTCGACTCCAGGATTGGTGTTCCGCTTTCCTATAGTACAGTATCGTACTTCTGTTTCGCTAAGCTCCTCTGTCTATTGGATTAAACCATCATCTGGTGTTGTACAAGGTGGTATATCGTCAGAAGCATTGTATCTTGCCAATAAGCAGTCTCTAAGAGAAGACAAGCACGTTCAGCTTGGTTTGAGATGAGCCGCCCCTCGCGTATAATGGGAGGCTTGGTTGTCTTGGAGTCGCCCAACGTGTGAGCTTGAAAATTTCATTTGGAGAGTTTATTCTCTCCTGGCAGTAGATACTACTCTCCTACAAATCTTTGCTTAGGCATAGCGTTCAGGCGTGTAAATAGTTAATCGGTCGGTAAGTTGGGCAGCTTTGCAATCAAGGGTCCACCAAGGTGCAGATTTGCCATTTCTACGACGAGGGCGTCTACCGACTGACGTAATGGCATCCTTTTAAACATAACAAGTTTTTTCTGTGGCATTTTCTATATCTTCCACCGAGTTTAATGGAGTTAAAGATGAACCTCATTGTGAGACAACCTTGACATGATATGGAATTTTGTCTCTTGGAATTTTTACTGGACCGTTATTTTTTATAGCCTGTGTTTTACTAGGAATAACACTACATATAGGGAAGTGGTCACTAGTCATACATTCTTCACGTTCCACTCATGCACTTGTCCCATTTATATTAGTCCGAACTAAGTCAAGAGTATTTCCTGCTCGATGTGTTGGTTCTCCAATTATTAGACAGGATAGATTATTCTTCTCTTCCCAGTGTTCGATCTCTTCATCCTGGGCATAGGAATGTGCTACACCGGGTTGTATTAAAGTTATGAACTGAACTTAACATTAAAATATAAGTTAAATTTTTGTATTGTAGACAACTCCTATCTTTCTAAAGTATCTATGGATTTGCTAAATACGTATATCACTTCATGAAGTACTATTCAGGACATATCTGACAGGCCCGTTTATTTTTGAGTTTTTTATGTTGTGCCATTAACAGTTGATACATTCTATGAAACATCATGTAGTTACTTACACAAAGCCGTTACAACCAAGCTAGTTTAGTAGTAGAAACAACCCTGAAACCGAGACAGGTTGCCAGGCCGAGTATACGGAATTAAAGTCACCAGCAGCTATTGAGAAAGGCGGAGGAGTCCAGTTTAAAAGAGGCTGAACGGCTGAAGGATTTTGAGGCTCTTTATACACGTTCAAGAACGTAATGTTATTAACTATAACCCAACAGTAGTCGCCAGTCGGTGGAGAGGATGGAAATGATTTTTTAGCTACTATCTCATTTTTATTTTTCCTAGTGCAAATTACTGCCCGAGGACACACCCTGTTGCCACCAAATGGTATATGAAAGTCAAAAAATGGATGTGACTTGGTTTGACCAGACCACCATGACTCTTGGATTAAAAGGACATCAAAAAATACTTCGCAGGCACGAGTGAGGGTGATTTCCTATGTTTCCCCCCCCCCCCCCACCCCCCCCCTTCCTACATTAATTGACATAAATTTTATAGAATGGGGGAGACGACGACCTTATTGATCGCCTTTCATAATCGTCTAGCATCTTCTATTGATGACTCAACAGATGACGCTTGGGAATTTTCGGTGACTGTGGTTTCGGATTGGCGGTTTGTAACGATAACCATGTCACTTTCTATTGTTGCTGCTCTTTCTTCAGCAATCTTAGCTCGAAATATCGCTTGATATTCACGATTACCAGCTTGTCGAAAGATTTTTAGTTGCTCTTTTGTGGGCCTACCGGCACGAGTAGGATGACCAAGACATTTGTGGCTATCTGATCTGTGAGGGCCTCCACGATTTTTGCATTTGGTGGAAGCCATGCATGAGTCTTCAGTGTGCATATTTGAGCCACAGTTGCCACGAGAAGGCGCTCTTGAACATTTTTGGGGGAGTGGTGGCCATTGCAGCGCTTGCAGAAGTCTAAAGGTTGCCGTTTATTAAACTTCTTTACTATTCCTGATTCATCAAACACACGAAATCCAGGGCGGGGGGCTTTAGGGAAATAAGTCATCCATGTTCGATGTGGGGCTTCTGGAATATTGCGTCCAAACATTCTCAGAGATGCTGGACAATCCAAAGAGACCCGTTCGATTTCGTTAGCCGACATATCTTTGGTTACTTTTATTTTCCCATTTAGTGTATTAAACGTTTTTGGGATAGTCGGAATCATAACAGGCGTCCAATTCGATGCTGCTTCTAATTTTGCGTCAAAAGATGAAAGGCGAATCGCAGCCTTTAGAAGTTCTTGCCGCGTTTTATCATTGCAGAGGCTCAGAGCAAAGCCAGAGCAAACGGGCTTGATTATACCTATTGATGCTGGCGAGATTGAAAGTTTCTTGACAACTGTTTCGCGAATTCCAGCTGGGGAGAACTTTCGCCATTCGTGGTTGTTTGTGAGCCGGAGGAAGAGCCTTTTATCCTGGGGATAGGTGTCATGAAGTGATTTAGGCTCACGTCATAATATGTCACTAATGAAGTAGCCGCTTACCTCGCGTCGCTTGAGGTCATAACGTGAAGGTTATTTTTAGGTAAGGCTAATTCTACAACTCGATTCTTAAAACATTGAGAATGAGGCTATCGTGAATGTGCGGGTAAGCCTGACAGTGTTATAATCTTGGGGCTAAGATAATGGTAATTTCTGTGACATTTGTCTATTTATAGAATCGTATAGGGAATTGGAGTTAGGAGATTTGTGTATATAGCATATGGATTCCGCTGAGTTCAATCTTCAGCTTAGCAACTTTGTAATATTAAGAATTGTATCTAACACCACTCTTACTTCGATATACTCAATCCAGCCACATTGTTTATTTTATCTTTGATCTACTTAACTACTTCATTAAAGAAATCCCATCTTGCGTTTATCATTCGTATCTGAGACTTCTACGAGGTGACTTACAGCTTAACCTCTACTGCCTTCTGGCTTCGACTTTCAAGCAGATACGATTCATAACAATAGGTTCTTATCTCTTTTTGTCCCGAAAGGGATTTCTTTGCTGATCCAGCAGAGGCTTGAGAATTTTGTTTCTTAGCCTGAGTAGTCTGTGGAACGGACTTCTTAGTAGTTAGTGATTTCTTGTGACCATTTCGAGCTACAGCTACCCAAGAGTTTTCCTTGTTTTGGGTTATACTAGGTAGGGAATTGCTAGCCTGAATGTTCATATAATTAATATTTTCCGTTAAATTTTGAAGAGGAGTTGCCACTACATGTGGTTTTCTAGGTAAATCAGCTTTAGACACGCTACTTAATTTATGGATAGTTTCTGCTGGGAAGAAATTGAGGACATCAGGTGTAGTATCAGATGCTACAAATTCTGAAATAGCTGATCATAGATATATTTGGATTGTTTTGGTCATTTCTTTCTTAGAATCCTCTTGAAAGTTTGATACTGCTCCATCAATACCGCCAAGGAAACAAATGTACACCATCAAGCGAGTATGCCATTCTTGTTCTTGGCGTTGTCAAGCCGCGAAAATCTCCAGAAGCTCCTGCGGAATGTAGAGATGAGTGTTTTCTACCTCGTTTGAGTGGCTTGCTGTGGTTGAGTTAACGGCATTTGATGCAACATGCTTTGATGATATAACAGGCTCAAGGATTTTCCTGTTTAACACTTGATCGCCAGGTGTTTTGTTGTTTTGCGGAGGATTTGGTGGTGTTGTGGGGTTTGGAAGGTGGAGGGTATTAGGTGGAATTGGGAGTATAGGGGGGATTGAGGAGCTCCTTTCCATCAAGAAGCTTGTTTTTCCATTAAATATTCCATAGATGAAAAGGTGGCATACCCAGGTATGTGTTGATACTAATCCCTTTATAGATATTAAAGAATATGTCACAGGATGACTGGGACTCTAGCTCTCAGTTAATTACACATCGGGCTTAGCCCGTAACAGTTGATACCCCTTTACGTTAATGCGAGTATCATCTTCTTTGATGGGTCGAAGTATTCCGTAATCAACAGCCGGAATGATTTTCTTTTTATGTTGTGCGTTGGTTATCGCAAACTTGTTGAGAACTCCGGTTAAGTATTGCTCTTGGTCTAGGTAAATTGTTAAATTTGCTCTGTCTCTAGTTACTCTCATACCTAAGACCTTTTCTACTCCCTCCAAGTTCTTAGTATTGAATCTTCCTGAAAGATGATTGAAAAACCATTCAAGGACAGAAGCCCTTGGCGCAGCAGCTACTATATCATCAAAATACACAAGAAGTATTAGTCCATTTTTATGAGTAGATAGACATGGATCGCCCTAGCTCTGAACGGAGTTACATTTCGTCAAAAATTCTTTGCAAAGTAAGTTCCAGCCTCGGGAAGCTTGCTTTAATCCAAATAGGCTTCAAAGTAGTCGCAAAACATATCCACTCGGTACTGACGTGCCTGGTGGTGGTACGAGATGGATTTATTCTTTTAAATGAGATCCAGTAAACGCGTTTTTAATATCAAAATATGAGCACTCCAAGTCTTCTGCTGCAACTGTTGCGAAAAATCGTCTCAAAGTATCCATGCGAACGGTTGGAGCAAAAGTTTCATTAAAGTCTTGTCTTTCAGTTTGACTGAAGCCCCGCGCTACTAAGTGTGCTTTAAATCGCTCGGTAGAGCCACCTGAATTCGATTTGATTGTGAAAACCCACTTTCAAGATACTAAATTTATATTTGATGGTATAATTGCTGTTTTCCAAGTTTTATTTGAAATAACCGTTGAGAGCTCCTCTACCATAGCAGCTTTCCACTGCGCAAAGTACTGAGAGTCACTAATTGCTTTCTTATATTTTCGAGGGATTTTAATCCCGTTAACTTTTTCAGCAAGGAACATTGAATCAGTGTGAATCCCCTGAGCATATTCTATCTCGTCGCAACTAAAATCAAACTCTTCATATTCATCTATTTTCATGAGAAGAAAAGCTTCAACAACTTTACGAAGACGCTCTCCAGAAATTGAACTTGATCTTTTTTGTTTCGAAGATCTCTTAAGTTTCGTGTATAATTTTTAGATTCGGTTTTTGTAACTAATGACCCTGAATTTTGGGGACTTTCTCCAACTTTGTGGCCTATTTTATTGTCATTTTCCCAATAAGGTAATTCATGCCATTTTGTAGATGATGACTTCCCGATGTTTTTATACTCAACTTCTTCTATATTGATATTATTCTATTACCTGATTTGTGTTTATTCTTTATGTTTAAAATTTTTGAACTGTCATCTATGACTAATCAACTTTTGAATTGTTTTTCACATATTTAATTATGGGATTTTCACTCACAGCAGTAGGATTCTGGTCATAAATATCTAATTTCTTTGCCACTTTATTCTTCTTTGCCTCCTTTTTCTTTGGTTTAAATTCAACCTAAGGTGAGGATGCTTGCAGTTTTTACTTCATTTAGGGCATGCTCAATATCATGCGTGAGACAGGTAGTCAGATCCAGTGCGTACCTACAAGGTAGGGCGCCAAAAAGTTCGCTGGCTAATATTTTACTGCGTGTAGAAATTCAGGCAATTCACCTAGTGAGCAGGTGTTCTAGTTCTTTTCCCAGAACTGAAAGAAGCGCTTTTGATCTATAAGATCGAGGAGAGGATAGGTCGGATTTTTTGGGTTTTTGCAACATACATATTACAGTTTGTCGGAAGATTTCTGGAAGGTGACCGAGTGAAATACAGCCACAGAAGAGAGAATGAACTTGGGATTTAATTAGGGGCCACGCAAGCTTTATAATAGGAGTATAGATCTCGTCAGAGCCTGGGGCTGTAATTTGAGCTCTGAATAGGGATTCTTGTATTTCATGCTCCATAAGTGGGGAAAATTCTAGTGAGCGGGCAGGTACTACTGGGCTATCCATAGGTATATCACCGGTCCCGGCTGTGTTGACGAGAAAATTATTCAAAAGAATGTTTCGCTTTCTAGATAATGTAGTTTCTGGAGGGAGTTCTGGATATCCAGCATCTAGTAAGGGAGATGAGCAATAAGTTCCCCTTGTTTATGCTATTTTACAATGGCGAAGACATCTTTTGCTGTGCTAGCTTCTTCCACCTTAGCTTTATGAAAAACTGTCTTTGCCTTCCTGATGACTTTGCGGTATTCTTTTGTTGCGTTCCTATGTTCTTCTATGTTGAGGGTTATACTTATTTTTGATTTATACTCACGTCTAGCCATCTTGCGTTCGCTGTTCCACGAGGGCTTTCCTTTCCATGTTTCATAGACCGGCGGGCTGACCCAGAGTATGTAACCCGTAAAGCTTCGGTAAGGCTTTTCGCTAATTTATCTAGGCTGTAGTGCTAAGTGAGGGGGGAAGTGGGGTGATGACTGTGATGGCTATGGTAAGCAAATTCAGAAAAGGCAAAGTATCCAGAGTACTTAGTTTGAGCTAAGGTTGAATATCAGGGTATATTTTCCATCCGATTGTTGTTAAGAGTGGCAGGTGGTCTGAGGTTGAGTCTAGATGTGAAGCAGTACAGCACGTTGATTTATGGAGTTATGTGCCCGTCCCGAAAGCTAGATCTAAAACACTTTCTTAGTTATGAGTTGCCTTGTCTAGAGGCGAGAGGAAAATGAGGTTGTTATGATCGACTCATTTGATAAAATTCTCGGCTCCAGGGGATGGGCTTCGAGGCCATGAAGGCTACCAGCGTATGTGATGGAGATTGAAATCATCTTGAAGAAGAAAATAACCCTTGTCTAGGAATTTGGGAGTGTGTAGAGAGCTTGTGTAGCGCTCTGACCACCTGGAGTTAGTGGATTATTGTTATAAATAATATATATTAGGGGAGATTTGCTCTTCAGTGACTTTAGACATAGGGGTAAAATATCACTGGAATTAGTGTAAATTTGTTCCGTGTGAAGACTTAATCCTTTGCGGACACAAGAGATAACTCGTGGTCGTGCTCGCATCCAATTATCTGTAGGTGAAAAGGAGTCGTAAGAAACGTGGTGTTTTGTGATACGCCTAGTGCGATTTCTAAAGATATACGGTTCCTGAATGAGGATGACATCTACAATGTTTTGATGTGACTTATTTAACATAATTTCGTGCGTTAGTACATCTCGTCTCACATTAAGAGATAATATTGATATAGTCTGAGTTTTGATTTTCTTGTGGGTTGTCGTTCTCATTAAGATGTCATTTTTTTAGTGTTCGGCTCTCTGATGTCGAGATTTTCAAAATGATTGGTTGATGTGTGAAGTGTAGCGCTATTTGGAGCCGAATTGCTGGTCGAAAATACGCTGTAGCTGGGACTCTTGGGCTGGCTCGGGGGGTATACTGAATTAGAGCAGGAATTTTAAGCTGTCTTAATTGGACATTTGACGCAGCCAGCTTTTATCTGTGAGCGTATGTGCGCCTTTGCGCTAATCTGACGGATAGCAGTAATCTATGACTTTATCTTAGGTATACTGGAGTGCTTTGGGCGTAAATGGCAACTACCACTGTCTATAGCATGGGACCCATGGCAATGAATGCAACGTGGGAGGCATGTGTGTTCTGATGAGGATCCGCACTGGTTTGTAGGTTCATTCTCTCTTTGTTGAGTAAACCCACAGAGTCGGCATCGAGGAAGAGAAGCTCACACGCGGGTGTTGTGGCAGAGCCAACAACGTGTGCATTGAGCTTTTGAGGATCTAGGTGGAAGGATGCGGATCGTTGTACGGCAGCCAAAAAAGAATAGTACACGTGGGAGATTAATATGGTTCTCTTAAAAGCGTACAATCCAACTTGTAGTGGGTGTGTTTGGTTGCGCATCGTTATCGCATGATAGGGCAATGGGACAGGGCGAGTTCCAACTACCGATGTGATTGCGACTGAAAACGCTGCAGTTGTAACAGGCTCCATGAAGTGCTCGTAATTTTCATATATAGTGCCATGTTTGCGAGGGACATTTGACACACAATATGATTTCCAAAAGGACGATTTTTCAATTAGCTTACTGTCCAGTAAATTGGAGACAGCTATTTTTTCGGCTAGGGAAGATGAATTTCCTTTGCTAAGGAAGAGGGCAAAACCCGTTTTAGTGGGTAAGGTGTTTGAGAGGAGCTGGCCATCAGGACCTTATTTCTCTTCCCGATGTGTTTGTAGAGCATATCCAGAGAGTGCTCGAAGGGGATCATCTTTAGACAAGCGAAGAAAGAATTGCTCATCTGTGTTAGATTTGAGATTCCTTTAGCGCTTCAGCCATTATTTTTGAGGTGTGGATTTGGGGGGGTAGCTCTGGAGGTGTGGTTTACTACATGAGCCTAGCTGTGCTTGGAGTTTCTTTTTACAGTGTTATTACTTTTGGAAGTATTCATCATATCCTTGCTTTCATCTGTGTATGTCTGAGCAGAAATAACTTTGATAAATGCCTCAAAAATTAACTTAGCTACTACTATAAGCTTTTCATGTAGGTCTTTGAAAGCACAAACGTGTGTGGGTGACATATCTGGATCGGAGGTTTGACAATGTACGTCTAGGATGCCAGAGATCGTATCAAAAAGTATTTAAGCGTCGATTATTCTCTGGGAATCAGCCTCAGAAACGCTTAATGGAGCCTCTTTAATTTTGCCAGAAGCTGGGGGAAAGTCATCTTAACGGGGATCTTCGTAAATAAGATCATCGTTAGAAGAATCTACATCAGATCCTAGGTAATCTAGGTCTAGGGATACAACGCGAACATTATTTCTGGTGTTTGAGACTGTGGAAGTTTATAGCTGAAGATTTGGAGATTGAATAGTGTGGATTTCAGGGGCGTCAGCTAATGGGGAGGGGAATTCGAATAGGTCATTCATTTGAATATCGTTGCCTGCCAGGGTCTCTTTCTCAGTAATTTTGGGAGCATCCAGAGCATTCTTAATCGCCTCTGCCTTTCGTGTAGATTCAAAGGAGCAGGGTCTTGTGCGGGAACTTAAGTTGGAGTTGTTGGTTTAAGTTGCGGTATTCTTTTGTTTTATTATTCGATGTCCAGTGTCTTGGGGGTCCGGAGGGGCACGCCAGGTGCTTGGCGGGGCAAAGCGTATCGATGGATAAGCGAATTGAAGGAAATGTTTAAAGAGTAAATAAATCTGTTGTATATGAATTGGAACTTTTGGTGTTACTAGAGATATGATGCTAGTTCTTCCAATGACTATAACATTACACTTAACATCTCTTTAAGAGCACAATAAAGTACCACGTGACTAGATTTTCCTGGCCAATTCACCAAATACCTTCAATATGCATAATAAAACTTATCAATTCGAAATCAGCAAAGTTACATCTAATTTAACAGGATAATAATTTTGATCTGAGTTGTGTTTTTTAGGTTGACACTTCTAAAAAGTGAATGAATGAAAAAATAATGTACATAAAAGACGTCAACATAATTCTTAAAAAGACTCATTAATAGATGGTATGATTTTGTTTGCTTATTTAATTTCGATTTTTTCGACGAGATCCTGAGAGCAGCGGTAGCAACTTGTAATAATTTCATATTTCGGAATAATTGTTGTTCGGAGCCTGTGTCCACCTTCCTCTCGAATAAGATAAGTGACCTGAGAAATTGCCTCATTAACTGGTCTAAATGCTTCAATATCTGTAGCGCGTTCCTGAACTATAAATTCTGTCTAATTTGTATCCAAAGCTTTAACTCGGGTAATAAACTTTATGAACATCAACGCCAAGCCCTTTCCAAAAAAAGACATTTCGTTATTTGGGTGCATACTACCTGAAACAGTGCTAAATTTAATTAAAAAAAAATTATTCAATGGGTTCACTCATTAGTGGCCAAAATAATCCAGAATGCCAAGACCAAGACCGACTTGACTGAGAACTTTCTACTTATATAAACTTAAAATTATATCAAGGTACAGTGAAATGATTATAGATTTATCCACTAATTAAATAATTGATTTATGTATGTTGATTGTGAAGCTGTTGTCGAGTTTTTCTAATTATACAAATTATACAAATTATACAAATTATACAAATTATACAAATTATTTGGCCACCAAGATGAGCCTCTGTTTCACCAAACTCCTCTGACGATGGGGCTTTGTGCTCATGATTTTCCTCACATCAGAAACAGTTTATATGTAATTGCAATTACTAGTGGTCTGCTATAACAGTTTAAGAATAAGAGTGCCATAAGCTGAAGTCGACAACGCTCTTCTCTTTTCTCACTATAATCCGATAATTTAACTGAGTGGTGCCTTCCTGCAATGAATGTATAATTTTCTTTGACCTGTTTAGGCTAGTGCAACTTTGACTGGGAACTTATGAGCTGTGTAATCTGTAATCCACTATTTTGCAAAACGATTTGGTTGGCAAGACTCACCTTTGAACCAATCGGCCTACAGAAACACAGGCCGGTGATAGAGCTCACAACTCACAGTATTTGATGCTTGGTCTGATTCTCATTTGAGCCAACTAATGCTCTGATTTTTTAACCTCTATCTAGACACACTAAATTACGGGGCGTGTATTAATTCACAAATCATGCAGAAACTGAACAATGGCCCGCGTTATTACGTCTTGGTTTGAGTCTTCCAGGCATTCTCTGGAATCCTTCTGGAATCCTTTCGTGATACATTGGATGAATTAGACCTTGAATATGCTTCCTCAGGGAAGCAAGGAGGGATCATGGCGAACACATATAAGGACCTTAGCTTTTCCTGTCAAATTGTCACATCACCGTCTACCAATTCCTCTCAGCATTAATGCTATTATTGACTGTACTTTTGGAAGTGCGAAGGTAGGAGTGATTGTCTGCACAAGTAATTCCTCAGTTTCTTTTCAACATGCAGTTTCACGCCTCCAAAGTTGTCTCGGCACTGATTCTGCTCAACACGACCATTTGCTTAGCGATGCAGAAAAACGGTGAATATAATCCATTTAAGATTGAAATCACTTCTGCAACTTGTGAAAACAGAGTTTACAGCAAGCCAATGATTTCCATGGCAATAATAAATGGATTGCAAAGCATTGGCCTAATGACGGAAATAAAAATGAAACTAGATACTATTCAATATAGACCGAAGCCTACGGAAGTAATGCCGTCTAATGATAAGTTTTATTTCTCAGAGCTTCAAAGGTTGGGACCAAATGGTGAGTTGCTCTGCATTCGTTCAGCATCCAAGTGGACTTTGCTGATATTGCTTGGTCAAAGGGCCTACGGATTTGGTTGTATTTTCGAGTACCGGCCTATTTGCCAAAGTGGTTACTCGGGTACAGGATAGCCAAGGATTCAAGTATATAGACTGCGGGTCTTCACCGACGACGAGTTTTCCCCAAGAACTTCAGCCAATTTTGGGGATTTCCGGACAGAGCAGTGGGGGGCATGATCCATTTGAGATTAGAATCACTTCTGCATCATGTGATGGTAGGGTTTACAACAGGCGACAAATTTCGATAGCCATAGAAAATGGCATACAAATGATGGCCCAATTGAATCAATTACAAATGAACCCAGATTTAATGCAATATAAACCTAAGCCTACGGAAGTAATGCCGTCTCAAGACAAGTTTTATTACTCAGAACTTAAAAGACTTAGACCAAATGGTGAGTTACTTGTCAAATTTCTCACATTCCAAGTGGACTTCACTGATATAGGTTGATTAAAGAGCCTTTGGATTTGGTTGTATTTTTTTCGAGTGGGCAATTTGTCAAAGTTGTTAGTCTTATAGAAGATGGCGGCGATCCTGTCCATATAGATTGCGTATCTTCATCGAACAGACAGTCCCCTGAGCGAAGTTCATCGAGGATGGGGTCTCCCGGGCGACATCAACTGAGAATGAAGTCTCTCGAGAAAGAATAGTTTGAGAAGAAAAATGCCGGGACATTTACTAAATCAGTAACCAAAATTATGACAAGAGTCTCTATAAGAATCGTCAGTTTCTAGCAGTCTTGATCAGCTTTCCAGGCCTCTAAGACTTTGAAAAAGCTGATTGGATTGGATTGATTGAGGTTAGTTTATCATCTTAACTGAGCTATAATCTTTAAATGACATATGGTATTACTCTTACAGCTTTACTATTTACATGCAAGTTGATGGTGATGTAAGGCTTAAGAAATGTTGTTTGTAAATAAATGCCTGAATTGCTGGGGTACAAAATTATCACGTCAGTGAGGAAACATTACAAAATGCATCAACACCAATATTCTCTAATTGGCTTGTTCGGATATGGAGCAATGCGGAGAAATTCACAGGTGTACTGCAGGTTGTGGTAATCAACAAAATGACATAATCTCGATAACTACTTATTCAATTAATCTGCCGCTTTAGAGCGTCATCATACAATTCTCGCTAGGTCTGTACATTGAAAGTACCTAGCTTTTCACGCCCTTTTGATCAACTATATTTTTAAAGCCGTAATTATTTCTAAAATGTCATTACCCGTGACACTTTCCACCCTTCGCTGTCGCTCTCTGGGTGGGGGAAATCAAGAGTAAGTTAAATTGGGAAATTTTAGAGGGTTGAACTAACTATACTACCCCTATCAAATTCCTTTTTTTTAATTGGCTGGATCTATCTTAGCTTCTCCAGCGTTGCCTAGGACAACAAGAAGAACGATACACCTAGATTACTATATCTTGGTTTAATGTTTACATCATCGACACTTGTAAATACATTTACTTTGTATCAACTTTTGACATACTCTAAACAATCCACATCTACATAGCCCCATTTTTATAACGCACGTTTTTGAGCGGTATACATGTTATTAATTGACATATTTCGGACTAGACTATTACTAACATGTTTGCTCAATTTGATCATTGTAAGACGAAGAGTTTCTATGGAAGAGGCATTAGCAAGACTCGATTCAAGACACTGTGTTAATATGTAAACATGATTTGTAAAAATTAAAAATCGACAGAGTACTCCTTTCTAGACACATGGAGAGTAGTGAGCGCACTATGGATTATGGGGCTGTGGCGGCGGCGTGCGGCGTATGAATAATCGATATTATACAAATTGGTTGAGGGTTAGTTAGGTTGATCAGGATGATAATAAAAATGGGCTTATTATGTGCACAAATATATGCACGCTCATTTACCGGAGAATTGAACCTCGCGCGTTAAAGTTCTTAGACAAAACCCTCCCTCCTGCATTTCCTTGACGATCTTTAGGAAGGCCAACTCTTTGAGCTGTAGAAATGTGTTTTTAATGGGTCAGATTAAATCTTCTTTTAATGTGAAAGTAATGTGTACTTTCGTTCATTTGACAAAAATGAATTAATGTGAAATCAATGTGAAATTTACCTGACATAAAAGTGATATTAATGTTATGGCTAACACGTGACCCTGAGTTCAAATTGAGATTAGCCTTATCCCTGTTGTATTTATTGGGCTCAGTGCCACAAAATAACGTAATAAGATGATGTGCCAATCATCAAGATATGTTATTCATTATATTGGTATTTTTAGTTATGCTCACTAGGATTGATGTATTTAAGAAGCTGGCCCGCTGCAAATCTTTCTTCTCCAGCCTCGCAATTTTTATTTATCATATTATACATATTTTAGTTATTGAATTTAGATGTTGCTCTTATGGATATGAACCTTGCGATCTAATTAACTATAGTCCTGAATCAATTACGTCTAAGTCTCCTCGTAACAGATCCATCCTTTACAGTCTATATCTATAACAATCAATCTGGCATTATAGTGAAAAGAATATGAAATTAATGTAAAACTAATGGTGTAACCATTGGTAATTAATAGGGGTAGTCAGACTTGAATTTTTGAAAAGTTGTGCACAACTTTTGCATACAACCCCGTTTTTTAAATCACTGTAACACGTAAATTTCATGCATGATTTATAATTAAATGCCCCATCAAAGTCATTAATTTCACAACATGTTCTAACATTGATTGCCATATTGTCATCAATTCTTATTCAATCAACTTAATTTTAGTTAATAAAGCTGTCGCATTCATTTTCATACTTTACTAACTAGTTTTTAGAAGGTGTAAAGGTGCTTTAGTAGGGAAACTAGCTTTTCTATTCTGTTTCTGGGAGCAGAAAAATCACAGCTTTTTGTTTTCTTCATAATTTTCGCTTTCCTTCATATATTGTAATAGAAAAACGTAAATAAAATCCCAATCTGACACAAAAATAATAATATCAATTTTAGATTTCAACTTCTAATGATTAAATGATAATGTTGAACTTTGAGTGTAGGTATTAAGATAAATTGAAACTTTACATGAAAAATTGGATTGACAGATCATGCATGAAATTCAAGTGTTGTAGGGGTTAAAAAAAACGGGGCTTTATACGAAATTCGTATGAAATCTTTCAGAAATCCAAGTTTGACTACACATGATTGATCAACAAGTGATTGAAAATTAAAGTCTCCCTTTATAATTTCTGTTGTGATCTGCGGTCGATCCTAATAGCAAGCTAGTGGTAAATAATAGAGAGCACAGACTGAATACAACTATCGATGGTAGGTTCTTAGTGAAACATCTAGAATACGGCAGAATTTTCTATGTATAATTAAAGACACCAAAAGAATATTCTGGAGATCTGATATGAGTACTGTCACCGATATAGTCCATGTATATAAGATAAATATTCTCCCATTAAAGAAAAAAAAATAACCCATCAGAATATAATAGATATATTAATATAAGATATTCATCATTATCCTACTATATCTTCTTCTTCATCTAAACAATCTTAAGCTCACATTAGCCGCAAAAGGTAGTTATACTCCTTCTCATAACCTTGTATTTTAAAACAATTACCCAATGTAACTTGATAACCTTTCAACATAGCTACGACTTTCAACATATTTGATCAATATCACAAGAATAGTTGATTACTAGTCACTAGTTACTTTCCAAATACAGACCTAGCGAGAATTGTGTGATGACGCTCGAATGCGGCAGATTAAGTGAATAAATATTTATCGAAAATATGTCATTTTGGTGATTACCACAACCAGCAGTACACCTGTGAATTTTCCTACAATGCTCTATATCCAAACAAAAAGCTAATTATTGAATTTTCGCGCTGCTGCTTTTTGTAATGTTTTCCTCGTTCATTGTAATAATTTTTGTGCCTCAGCAATTCAGGCATTTCTTTACCAGCAACATTTCCTAAGCCTTACATCATTTTACATATTAATGGCAAGGCTGTGAGAGTAACAAAAAATATGTCACTTTTTGTCTGTGGCTTAGTAGAGATTATAAACTAACCTCAATCAATCCAATCAGCCTTTTTTCAAAATCTTGGAGGCCTGGAAAGCCGATCAAGACTATTAAAAACTGACGATTCTTTTAGAGAATTGCAAAATCGCTGTGCGCTAAGCTTCTTATGGCACATCGCCTTCACCACTTAAGTGGAGTAACTTCTGTGTTTTACGCAATTTTGTAACAGGGGTATCCATAGAGACTGCTATCAACGGACAAATAATGCGACACCGTTTTTAAGATTAGTGAAGTAACTATTTTGGAAAACTTCAAACGTGAATTATTGAAATTAATATCATTAATCTTATGTTTTTTGCTGTTAGAAATTTGGGAAGATGTCAAAAAGTAATGTAAACACACTATGCTACCATGTTATTAATTTCAATCACTTGCATAAAGCTACACTTTTATATAAAATCAACGTCGCAAACCACGCTGTGACTTTTCGAGACATTCTACTGGGCTTACATAATGGCTAAATATAGGCTTAGTTGATATTAGAAGAAAGGCTGTTGAGGGCAAATGTTGAAAAATATACAGCTACGATAGCAATTGAATCCAGCAGACAACTATGTATAGTCTTATTTTACGTATAAAAAGTCTTAATTTCAGCATATCCGTTATATATCATCCAATATTTCAAGAGACTAATCATCGTATCCTTTAATGTTGTTAACAAGAGTTATATAAGCTTTTGATCCGTCAATATAGTCATCTCCCAACATTGTTGACAATATTTTCATAGAGGCCCGTTTATGTGCATTTGCAGGCTCATATGAATCACCTATCTGGTCTATCCTGACAATCCCTAGAGCTGTTTTCGATCGAGAAACTCTATTACAGCATGGAACTCGTCGTTTTGGCTGATAAGTTTCATCTACTATGTGATTGTTATCACGTCTCTTCCTCTTGAGTGTATTGACATCAATAGTCAATGATGAAATATTAACGGCAGACGCTATGAATAACAGGTGTAAATTAGATTCATGTTTGCTTCGATTTCAAGGGGCTTCCCACTTACCTTTGGCCTCTCTTGCTTCGTTTCGAGTAACAAGTTTAAATTCGGACAGATTACGTCTTGTGGATGAGTTTGGCTCTCTTGAGATCCCTCTTAACGCGCCACGTGGTCTTCCCCTAAAAGAGACTACTTCGGGGCTTAGAATATCTAAAGCTCTCCTATTATTATAATCGTCGATGTTAGTATTGCTAGTATCTTTGTCACGCTTAAACCACCGATGAATATGAATATCCGATTTTTGAAGAGGGATTTTCGCCTTATAATACTCGAATATTTCATGGAAGCACGGAAGGCAATATGTAGGACGAAGAGTACAAGTACAGGAAGATTCTAATTTTGCTTCTGGGCTTTGAGGCATTTTTTGGATCTCTGCTACAAGTTTCTGGAGTGCAAAATTATGAATGGGACCGACAAGAGTTTGGAGAAGAGAGATTTTAGTGTTGTGGCGAGGTTTCTGTTGATCTTGTGCCTATCCATCTGCTATTGACGCCTGCTGAGAAGCCCAGAAAAGGAGTAGTCGATCGTATACACCTTTCAAATCATGATTGGAGCGACGAAGATAACTCTTTAATACTGCGTGGCATCCTTCGATTATAGGGATGACTGTGTAACCAAAGTGGAGTTGCTGATCAACCCAGAAACGCACCAGCTTTTCTTTCCATATCAGCCAAGTATTACTGACATGAGAAAATGCGTCTCTTGGAGCTATGTTTCTTAGTTCAGTAACTTCATTATTGTATGCATCCTCAGACGATGCTGCAAAAACAGCATTCCACTGCTTTAGGAATCCAATCGGCTTGGGACTCCGTACATACTTTGTTCCTTGTCGAAGAGGTGGCGGGAAGTAGCTCTTCGTCTTCGCTAGTACGTTCACATTGACATGCCATCGATAAAGCAGGTCAGGTATTGATGGAAAATGCTTTTTAGTTGTCTTCATTAGGGCTAGTTCCCTATCTGTAACGATCGACAAAGGCATATTAATGGAGAATTTAGCTATTATCTGGATGTGTTGTTCTAGGACCCAGCTATAGTCCGATTCTTTCTCACTAGAAAGGAAAACTAGACCAAGTTGAATCACCTTATTACCTCCTGTTATGTCATATATATTGAGTAATGGCATGTTGAAGCGATTGGTTTTATATGTGCAATCCATGAGGAGCACGTCAGGATTTGCTTTCCATAACTCTACAGCCTTAGGATAGAGATACATCAGTCTTGTGAGTGTGATCCCATCTGCAGCTGTTGCATATTGAGGATTAAATCCATTTTTTGGAAGCTCATCAAGTAGCCATTGTAATGGTGTCTTTTCACCAAGTAGTTCCTGCTTATTTTTTTCCATTATGTTACTGATATCTTTTTGAACTAAATTGAAGCCATCACGATCTCTAAAAGCACTCATTATTTGAGAGATCGATAATCTAGCTTCAGCAGACTCAATTATCTCCCTTCGCAGTGATTTTAGTAGTGCTGCTGCTCGATAAGCAGGATGTGCTTTGCTTGAGCTATTCCGACCATGATTATGAGTATTTGCTTCCGTTATTATCCATGTATCTTCACAAAGCTTAATAGTAATTTTGAACTGACCACCGGTCTTCTTACTGCCAGTACTCTTTCGTTGCTTTGACTTTTCTGTAGTCTTCACGGTTGGATTATGATGCTTCGGCCCTTTATCATAATTATATGTAGTAAGGATAATTTTCTTCGTTGATCGACTTTAGTTCTTAAATAGACAGAAAAAGGCGTATCCTCCCTCATCCGCCTAATACTGGGCCCATGTGAAAGCGTCTTCTTCTGTGCTGAATGTATGACGATTTACCGGTAAAGGATCACAAGGTCCATTGAGATACAGCTCAGTTGATACCCTATCCATAATTTATTATGATTTTTATTTACACTAACGTTGATAACGGGTATTGTGATATATAGCAGTTTGTTTTCAAACTGGTGAACGGAGAGATCTGGTTGCGGTGAGTCTGAAGATCCTAAAGATTACAGAGCTACGTTCCAATAATTTGTCTAGGAGATTACTAAAATTGATTATAATTTCTTATGATAAGCTGATTGAATAGTCTTACGAAAAAGTACTAGAATGTTGGAAGAAACTGGTTATGAAGACTGTTCTTTGTGAATTTATTTACATAGTATTCCATTGCTAGGGCCAACGAGTTGATGTGCATCTGTACTGGGTATTTTCATATCAAGGTAAGGGTCTAATCAGACATTCATTAAATCATTGGTCAAGAAACAAATACAAATACCATAGCCAATTTAATTGGTGCCAGCCCATGTTACATCACAGGGATACATACAACAGGTTCGGCAGAATTCTGTTAAAGGCTTAGCGCACTGCGATTTAGCAATTCCCTTCTTATAGAGAGTCTCGTCATAATTTTGGTTACCGATTAAGTAAATTATCCAGGTTCTTTCTACGAAAATGATTTCTGCTGGGGAAACTTCATTCTCAGTCGATGTCGCCCGGGAGACCCCATCCTCGATGGACTTTGCTCGGGAGACTGGCTGTTCGATGAAGATACGCAATCTATATAGTAAGGCATGTCGCCATCTTCTATCAGACTAGCAACTTTGGCAAATTGCCCGTTAGGCGAAAATATAACCATATCTGTGGGTCCTTAAATCAACCTTTATCAGTAAAGTCCACTAGAATGGTGAGAAATATACCAAGTAACTCACCATATGGTCCAAGTTTTGTAAGTGGTGAGAAATAAAACTTCCCTTGAGACGGCATTACTTCCGTAGGCTTAGGTTCATATTGCATTATATCTGGGTTGAATCGATTTTTATTCAATTTGGCAATGCTTAGTAAGCCACGAATTATTTCCTCATAAATATCTCGCTTGCTGTAAACCCTGCCTTCACATGACACAGAAGTGATTCCGATCTGAAAAAGATCATGCTCTCCGCTGTTTTGCCCGGAAATCCCCAAATTTGGCTGATGCTCCTGGGGAAACTTCGTCGTTGGTAAAGACACGCAATCTATATACTTGAATCCTTGGTTGTTCCGTATTCGAGTAACCACTTTGGCAAATTGACCGCTTCTCGAAAATATAACCAAATCCGTAGGCCCTTAGATCAAGCAATTTCAGTAAAGTCCATTTGGATGCTGAACGGATGCTCAACAGATGCAGAGCAACTCACCATTTAGCCCTAACCATTTAAGTTCTGAGAAATAAAACTTATCCTTAGACGGCATTACTTCCATAGGCTGCGGTCTATATTGAACTGTATCTAGATTCACATTAAATTCTTCCATTTTGCTATGGCTTTGCAAGCCAGCCATTACTGCTGAAGAAATTTGTATCTTGCTGTAAACTCTGTTTTCACAAGTTACAGATTCGATTTCAATCTTATACGGATCATATTCACTGCCTCTCTGCATCGCTAAACAGATGGCCGTGTTGAGCAAAATCAGTGCCGAGACAACTTTGGAGGCATGAAACTGCATGTTGAAAAGAAGCTGAGGAATTACTTGCTCACCCAACTACTCCTACCTTTACACTTTCGAAAGTCAGTCAACAATAGCATTAATGCTGCAAGGAATTGCTAGACGGCGATGTGACAATTCAACTGGAAAAGTTAAAGTTCTTGTATATGTTCGCCATGTGCCATCCTTGCTTCCCTGAGGAAGCATTTTCAAGGTCTCATTTATTCAATATACCACGAAAGGATTCCAGAAGGATTCTGGAGAGTGCCTGGAAGACTGACATCAAAATGTAATGACGCGGGCCAGAAAATAATTTCTGTATGATTTGTGAATTAATGAACTCTTTTCCGTAATTTTGCCTTGTGAAATAGACGTTAGAAAAACAGAGCGTTAATTGGCTCAAAAACTAATCGGTCCAAGCATCAAATATTGTGAGTTATGTCACTGGCCCGATCTTTTATAAGCCGATTGGCTCAAAGTTAGGTCTTGCCAATCGAATCGTTTTGCAATTTAGCCAGTAACAGATTACACAAACGTCCCCAAGTCAAAGTGGCACTAGCCTAAACAGGTCAGACAAAATCATATATTGATTGGTGGTTCATTAATGCTCATAAGATTCTGTGCTGATCGTGTAATCGATCGACAAGATTAGTTCCCAATTAGGTTACAAATATAATTTAGATTTTATCAAGAGCGCCATTCGGGAGCGCCCACCATTTTTGATAACCAGCGCCTACCCCCCTGTAATTTGTTCAATTCTCTAATTAAAACTGCGCCACACTAACAACTCTTTTAGCGGCATCATTACCGCACTACGACTACCACCACTGCTCTATTTCAACAGCAGGAAACAACAGTATATATGTTCACACGCAATCTTGCCATAATTGTAGAAATAGAATATATCATGAATTTTACTGTCACCTGTTTGTATATATACAAACAGTAATAAGACCTTGAGTGGTCAGTCTGGATCAACACTGGAGCCAGTATTTAAACCAGAACTCTGACTTAGATAAGATCTTTAGCTTTATTAAGCTATTAAATCCTGAGTTCTTGCCCCTGCCGAGCCTACCTACCTCTTGCTGTAATCTTTGCATACTGCTAACTAAATATTGGATAATTTGAGATCCTAGTTGGGATTTTTTTTTTTTTTTTTTTTTTTTTTTTTTTGGAGAGAATCAGAATTGATTGATCGTCCTCGATGAAGGATCTCATCTATCTTTAAGAACAAGTTCGCTCCTCCGCCCACGGTTGATGGCCCTCTTGCGCCTGCCATTTAAACTCCTCCTCGCGTTGTACAAAACAACTTTGTACCCTGATCTTAAATATAATTTACATGCATGGTGAGATTCAAAGATAAGAAAAAGTGACATACAAACACAAACAATAATGTTATGGAATTAATTACAAATCGTGGATTAGAGTATGATAATATGAATGTAGTTGCGGGATGTTTGAAGCGATGTGACCTCATATCAATTACTTTACATTTGCTTAGTCAAATCCAAGAGCCTTGCATAATTAGCTTGTAAGTATTAAATGTATAGTTTGACGCTAATCTTATTACATATACTACTACTATGTGGAGGGTATATCTGCGCGCTGTCGACAGGTTCCGGCGTCATGTCTTGTCATCTAACACACAGTGCACTTACGTCCTAGTCCTGCCTCTACTGTAGCAGCCTCCACACGTTTAAAGCAGATGGTAAGCGCTGAATTGATCTACTTGGGCCAACCTCGTCCACTTATGGGCAGAGGCTCCTCGATCACTGGAGGGTTACGTAATTTTGTTTTCGGACACCATCAAGTAGTCGTCGCTTACGGTAGTTTGACGCCTCTGCATGGTAAACGTCCTGCTACCTACAAAGCTCGACCTCAATTGGTGTAGGGGCCGGGGCGACTGGCATTACAGCAGGTGCTGGTACTGGTACACCCAACCACCATGGTCGATCAATGTCGTTGATTTGTAGTGGATTTGTAGTGGTTGAGTGCGTCCTCGGAAATGGTGCGCGCACGCGATACCCATTGTTGAAGCGAAAAGACCTTGGCAAATGGTATCCTCATCGCGTTGCTTGAGCTGTGACTCTGCTTGACGCAAAGCGTGAACCGATATCTCACCTGTTACAACTACAAACATTGGGCCCATGAGATTTCCTTACAAGGGTTTGGTTAAAAGCCCCACAAATGATCGTCATGAAGAATAACGGATCTCTTACTTTGTAATATCATTAATTAAACTACCCACGGCATATGCTGGACAACATACTAATATTTCATATTGTTCTTTTCTTTTGTATATTCAAGGCGTTTGGCGTTACAATACCCGATGTATAAGATTAGATAGATTCCCATTATCTAGGGATATTAATTTATCTTGCTATGATGAAGCGAGAAGTTCTCGTCTTACAGACACTCAAATTCGAGCTGGATGGGAAGCTGCAGGTCTCAAGCCATGGAATCCACAAAAAGGACTTGGAAGTAAATTTACCCCAAAACCCATACCTCCACCAAGTACACCAAAACGTTCTCGAGAATCCTTTGATCCTGAAATGACGCCAACAAAAAAGTCTGCTGACTACCAAGTGGTTTGTTGTCTCCTTGGATTTGGAGAATTTTTATAGCCATTTCACGAACTTGACTTTGACTTGGTGGATTTTTCAATGTCGCTAGTTCGGTTATCCACTCAACTAGGTATTGCTCCTGAACTGGTGATAGGCGCTGTTGATCAATCCTACTCGATGTAGCAGGATCGCCCATCACACGATCCTTGAGCGTGGTATATGGGATATTGTAAGATGTTGAAATAAGAAAAAATCCCAATTTCTGCTTGAATTTTAAGGAAAAAAAAAAATTGGGCGATTTCAAATATTTTTAAATTGATTAACAGATATTTTGTATAGTTTAATGAATCAAATTTATTTCAAAAATTTTTAGTAAGTATGATACCAAGTCATAAGTTCTTTAATCTTGACTCTTATTCTTGATGAAGCTTAGTGCTGGTCGGTAGGTGGTAGGTGGGTCGAACTTTTTTGGGTTAAACTTGAATGTTTATAATCCTTTTATAAAATCGGGGACAATTGATATTTGTTAAGTTGATAATATTGCACCATTTGAATTATAATTCCATCACGTCTCACGGAAGATCACTTACAAATTTGCTTAGTTGCATAATTTAAGCGAAAGTGGTCGGCAGGTAGTATCCCTGCTCTGAGTATGAACGTGCCTTTTTTACCTTACCCCTGCTTAGCCTATAAAAATTTCAATCCCCCCTTCTCAAAATATGTCGATAGATTATTAGTGCCACCTCAATAGCAACACCAAAATATTCTATGAACGCATGAAAGAAGCTCTTTACATATTTAACCTCCACTACAATATGAAACCTTTCATACCCAATCGATATGGGTCATATCGTTCTGCTGAGCAGATCTATTTATTTAGCCTATACTAATGAGATGTATTGATGAAGCCAAGCACAAAATTATCTTCGTCTATGGGCTTCTGTGTTTATATAATGGTTTGCTCCAGAAGCATGGAAGCTCTGGGTACGCTCGACAAATCCTGACAAGATTTATGTCCATAAGACCACAGTTATTTTTGAGCTACTTTGGTGATATTCCATGCACTATTTTCCTCATCGATCCAATTGTCCTAGGATTGATTTGGGATATTGGACTCTTATTTCGCGCTTTTTGCCATAACCACTGAATTAAATGATGGTATCTCTTAATTAAAACTATAGGATGGCTAAAACTTCTTGGAGGGAAGTCTTTGGACTGCAGTACAAACTTATGCGAATTCGTAGGGTCAAGTCATAAAACTCACTGAAATGTCACTTAAAACCAAATAAATAGACATGTGCATGCATTCGCTTTTATTGGGCCGTTTTCTAATCAGTAGGCTTATCCTACATTACATTGAGAACCTTCCAGATTCCGCAAGATTCTTGGAAGTCTGTCTTCAAAGACGTCGCCCATTTTAATGGGATATGGCAGTCCAGATTTGGGTGTGATTTGGTACAGCCCGACCATTAAGGTTCCTGTATAAGTAAGACATCTATTTTTAATTCGTATGCTCTCATTAGTGTGATGACATGCGTGACTCCCCCTCTTCCAACGTTAATTGCGTAAACCTAATAAGGTTTAGGGAAGGGATATGCGATCTTTGATTGTCTTTCATAAGCTTATGGCATCAACTATCGTTGCTTCGATAGGTGATACATGAGTAATTTGAAGAGTTTGAGAGCTTGTTGTAGTGTCACCCTCTCTTTCTGTAGTATTAGCCATCTTTTCGGCTGAATTTGCCCGAAGGATAGCTTAGTATTCGCGCTCTCCGCTTGGCGATAGGCTTTGAGCAGTTCCTTTCACGGAAGGACGGAGCGAGATGGTCTAGCTAAACATTGTTTGCTATCTAAGCGATGAAGACCTCCACAATTCTTGCATTTTGCCTGAGCCATGTACAAATCTTACAGTGTAGACCTATAGTTCCTATATGACGGTGCCTTGGAACAATTTTTGGTGGATGCTAGCCATTGCATCGTTTACATAATTCTGATGACTGTTATCTTTTGAAAGTTCTCATAACACCAGTTACATCGAACACACCGAAGCTGGGACAGGAAGCTTTTGTGAAGAAGGTTATCCATATATGGTGAGCAGCTTCTAAAACGTTTCGACCATATAGCTTCAAAGAAGAGAGAAGCATCTTAATTACTTGCTCTATTTCTTGTGAGAGCAATTCTTTTGTTACTTCTACATGTCCATTCAGAGTATGTAGGCTCTTAGGGACTGTTAGTATTAATACTGAAGTCCAGTTTGTGGCCGAGTCTAACTTCGCTCCAAAAAGGGATAAGACGAATCGCTGCATTAATGAGAGCTTCCCGGGCTTCATTCGTGCAAGGGTTCAGTGCAAAGCCTGAGCGGACTAGCTTTTTTGTGCCGATAGCGGAAGGCGAGATAGAGAGCTAAATGACAATGATTTCACGAATACTAGCAGATGATAATTTAAGCTAGTCATGTTCGTTCGGGAGACGGATAAAGAGTCTTTTATCAAGAGGCTGTCACGGTTTGGGTATAGATGCTTGAGCAAATCTGATATGCAAAGGTAGTTTATAATTTTATCTGTATATGTACACTAGATCTAAGGACTTGTTATATAGTTCCTAGGTATCTTCTGGAATATTCGTCCTCACTTGATAACCTTCCAATACCTTCATTCCCGAAACATACAACACGACGTTCTATACCTCGCCGTCGATATTCCAGTAGTTTCTGATCTGGCAAAGGAGCCCGTGCACTGCACCTAGTCAGGGGCAGGAGTGACGTAATTAGAAATAAATGGGTTTTATGAACTACGCTAATTAATTATGCCTGCGATAACCATCGTAGGCTACAGGCTTTTTCACAGGCTAACAAGCCGTTACAGAGGCTTTGTGATTTTTTGTGTTGGGTTGGGCGTTTTGTTATTAACTAGCCTGTAGTTCGGTTGATGACCAGAGCTCTTGGGCTAGGTCTATGTTGTTTTCTGAGATGCAAGTGATTTAGTCACACTGGTTTTCTTGAAACCATTTTGGACTGCCGTTGACCAAGAGCTCCTATTGACTAAGGGCTTAGGAGGCAATGTAGGATTAATAGAATTTTGAACTTTACAACCTGACTTTGTTGTAGAAAAAATACGAGGGACAGCCCCTGGAGCTGATTGGCTTGTTTCCTATAGTCTAATGCTTTCAATATGTTTGGTTGTACTGGACTTAAAGTGAGGTCTGTAAGCTTTGGGGTCCGCATCTGATGCTGCGAATCTTGCAGATTTCGCGATAGTGGATTTAAGGTTTCCTATCAGCATTATTGCCTATCCTGTATCTTGCTTTAAGGCAAGGCTAATCTCATTTTACGGCATTTATTACACATTTTAAATACTAGTAGCAACGTGATACGGTAAAATAGCTAATATTACATAAGCGAAGCTTAGCTGAGCGCATAAAACCTCCTCAGTATCGAGGAAAGACGGGTCACCAATGATACTGACTCACAATTATACCAGGAATCTATTCATTTGACTACACCGTCACACTTGGCTCTCTCTTTAATTTCGGTTTTTTCGACCAGATCCTGAGAGCAGCGGTAGCAATATGTAATAATTTCATATTCCTTAATACTTGTTATTCAGAGCCTGTGTCCTCCTTCCTCTCGAATAAGATAAGTGACCTGAGAAATTACTTCATTCAGTGGTCTAAATGCTTCAATATCTGTAGCGCGTTCCTGAACTGTAAATTCTGTCTAATTTGTACCGTTATGCACTGTGGTATAAGTTATGCACAACAAGCAAGAATTTGGAATGTAAAGATTTAATAAAGCTAATGAGCTAAGCTATAAGACACAGAGTATTTATGTCTATTCCATGGCTTTAACTTCCTGGTATCAAAGTCCATTTACTGTATTAATAACTTCTGTATGATCCACTTAACAATCTCCAACGGATAACCCGATATGACTACATACATCTGAACTACGGGTTGTGACATACTCCAACTTATATTTGAAATCTGACATATATCCTAAGCTTCAACTCAGGTAATAAACTCCTTGGATATCTACGCCAAGCGCTTTTTAAAAAGACATCTCGTTATTTGGGCGCCCACTACCCGAAAACAGTGCTAAATTAAAACTAAAGTCATTTATTGAATTGATCAAGTCACTAATAACCAAATAATCCAGAATGTCAAGACCAAGACAAACTCAACCCCAGAACTGTTTACTTTTTAAACCTAAAATTAGATCCAAGGTATAGTGAATTGATTAAAGATTTATTTACGGTTTAAATGATTCATTTATGTAAATTAATTGTGAAGCTGTGGTCGAGTTTTTCGAATTGTACACATTAAACAAATTATTTGGCTACCAAAATAAGCCTCTGTATCACAAAACTCCTTTCACGATGGAGTTTTGTGCTCATGATTTTCCTCACACCAAAAACTTAAAATATTTAATTGTGATGACTTGTAGTCTACATAAACAGTTTAAGAATTAGAGCACCATAAGCAGAAGCCAACGATACTCATCTCTTTGGTCGCTTTAATCCGATAATTTAACTGATTGGCGCCTTCATAAAATCAAGGTATAATTTTCTTTGACCTGTTCAGGCTAGTGCGGCTTTGACTGGGGGGTTTCACGTGTCACGTGTCACCGGCTCCTTTACAAAACGGTTTGATTGGCAAGACCCAACTTTGAACCAATTGGCCCATAGAAGATCGGACCAGTGACACAACTCACAATACTTGATGCTTGGTCTGATTAGCTTTTGAGCCAATTAACTCTCTGATTTTCTCACGGCTATTTTGACAGGCAAAATTATGGAAAAGCGTAAATTAATACACAAATCATGCATAAACTGAATAATGGCTCGCGATCATACGTTTTGCTTTGAGTCTTCCAGGTATTCTCCGGAATCCTTCTAGAATCCTTTCGTGGTGTATTGGAAGAATGAAAACTTAAAAATGCTTCTATGGGGAAGCAAGGAGGGATCATGGCAAACACATACAAGAACTTTAGCTTTTCCAGTTGAAATGTCACATCGACGTCTAGCAATTCCTTCCAGCATCAATGCTTTTGTTGATTGACTTTTGAAAGTGCAAAGGCGGGAGTGATTGTTTAAACGTGTGAACAAGTAATTCCTCTCCTTCATTTCAACATGCAATTTCATGGCTCCAAAATTGTCTCGGTACTGATTTTGCTCAACACGGCCATCTGCTTGGCGATGCAGAGAGGCAGCGATTATGATCCATATAAGATTGGAATAGCGTCTGCAACTTGTCAAAACAGGGTTTATAGCAAGTCACTGATTTCTAGGGCAATAATAAATGGCTTGCAAAGCCTTAGCCTTATGGGAGAATTAAAAGTAAAACTAGATGCAGTTCAATATAGACCGAAGCCTATGGAAGTAATGCCGTCTAAGGATAAGTTTTATTTCTCAGAACTTCAAAGGTTGGGACCAAATGGTGAGTTGCTCTGCATCTGTTGAGCATCCGTTCAGCATCCAAATGGACTTTACTGAAATTGCTTGATCAAAGGGCCTACGGATTTGGTTATATATTCGAGTACCGGCTTATTTGCCAAAGTGGTAACTCGGGTACAGGACAGTGAAGGAATCAAATATATACACTGCGTGGGTTCACAGACGACGCCGCTTCCCCAGGAACTTCAGTCAATTTTGGGGTTTCCTGGGCAGAACAGCGGGGGGCTTGATCCTTTTAGAATAGGAATCACTTCTGTGTCATGTGAAGGCAGGAATTACATTAAAGTACAAATTTCTATGGCAATAATGCGTGGCTTGCGAGGCCTTGCTAAATTGAATAAAAATAAATTAAACCCAGTCGTAATGCAGTATAAACCTAAGCCTACTGAAGTAATGCCGTCTCAAGGAAAGTTTTTTTTCTCGAAACTTAAAAAAATTAGACCAAATGGTGAGTTACTTGTCATATTTCTCACCATTCAAGCGAACTTTACTGATATAGATTGATAAAAGAGCCTGTGGATTTGGTTATATTTTCGGCTAGCGGGCAATTTGCTAAAGTCGTTATGCTGAAAGAAGCCGGAGACTTTCCTGTGTATGAAGATTGCGTATCTTCATCGGAAGAGCAGTACCTCGAGCGAGGCTCATCGAGGATGAGGTCTCCCGAGCGACCTCACCTGAGGATGGAATCGTCTAAGCGACGTCGACTGAGAATGAAGTCTATCGTGGACGAATAATTTGAGTAGAAAAGTGCCGAGACGTTTACTTTATCGGTAACCAAAAACGTGACAAGACTCTTTAAGAATCGTCGGTTTCTAGCAGTCTTGATCAGCTTTCCAGGCCTCTAAGACTTTGAAAAAGCTGATTGGATTGGATTGATTGAGGTTAGTTTATCATCTTAACTGAGCCATAATCTTTAAGTGACATATGGTATTACTCTTACAGCTTTACTATTTACATGCAAGTTGATGGTGATGTAAGGCTTAAGAAATGTTGTTTGTAAATAAATGCCTGAATTGCTGGGGTACAAAATTATCACGTCAGTGAGGAAACATTACAAAATGCATCAACACCAATATTCTCTAATTGGCTTGTTCGGATATGGAGCAATGCGGAGAAATTCACAGGTGTACTGCAGGTTGTGGTAATCAACAAAATGACATAATCTCGATAACTACTTATTCAATTAATCTGCCGCTTTAGAGCGTCATCATACAATTCTCGCTAGGTCTGTACATTGAAAGTACCTAGCTTTTCACGCCCTTTTGATCAACTATATTTTTAAAGCCGTAATTATTTCTAAAATGTCATTACCCGTGACACTTTCCACCCTTCGCTGTCGCTCTGGGTGGGGGAAATCAAGAGTAAGTTAAATTGGGAAATTTTAGAGGGTTGAACTAACTATACTACCCCTATCAAATTCCTTTTTTTTTAATTGGCTGGATCTATCTTAGCTTCTCCAGCGTTGCCTAGGACAACAAGAAGAACGATACACCTAGATTACTATATCTTGGTTTAATGTTTACAGCATCGACACTTGTAAATACATTTACTTTGTATCAACTTTTGACATACTCTAAACAATCCACATCTACATACCCTTTAAAAACAGTAAGAAATCTAAATCACAAACCTCTGTGCGAATTGTAATAATGCTTGACGTAATTTGCGTTCACAGTTCATCTACCTCCATATGATCCTATCAAATCCCCCAGACCAGCGCGTAGATATATTCTTGCATGTTATAGATTAAGTAAACAGAAAATAAGGGCAAGAATTCATAAATAACAGGTTGTCGAAAAGTGGACTGTTAGTGGCGAGCAAATCTCAAGTTAACAAACGTTGGCTGGGGATTTTGAAGTTGATTCAAGCGCCCAACACAATCATGAGCCCTACAGAATCTCAACTTTCCCCCATCCTATCTATCGATCGTCTGGCGTCGTAACGATAATTTTAAGAAAAACAAATTCATGACCTGACAGCATCAGAAGTTGATGCTAAACAAATTCCTAACTACTCTTCGTGAACAAGGGGTGACAATTCTTGACTGTGATGTCTGCAATAAGTGGCAGAAATGGAAGACCGAGAGATTAAACGGTCTAAGCTCCCTCAGAGGAATTAATCAAAGCTCTTTAAATATTACGACTTTACTTCTGGTGAGAAATTTCAATTTGAGGTCGATACCCAAATTGCAGATTTGAAAACACTCAGCTATTTCTCATGCATGAGAAAAACTTATTCTTATCATTTTTGAGTGCAATTATTGTCTTGTATTTCACTTTGTAGCTTAAATGGTGTTGTAATACTTGTTTAATGTTGATAACATCAACTTTTAACATAAAAGTTAATAAACAGAATATATATAAATAGTATTTAGGGGTAGTATGGTTATTCAACTATTTCATTTATTTCATTTATTCATTCTATTTAAGGTCCTAGGCACAAGCCCTACGTTCACTTTGGGTTCAATATCGGCGGAGCCGGCAGGGATTATGGCCTCAGGCATGCTCTACTCGTTCACGCCCGTTATTTACATAAATTGTAGGAAATATATGAAAATATAAGAATCAAAGAAACAAAGGAAAAATAAAGAAAGAAATATAACAAGGATTAGCTCAGCATTTCTCATACCAAGTTCTAACCCGCCATTCAATATCCTGGCATACAATTATTAACCCTCGTCGCGTACAGTAGAGGATGAGTACAACATTTGGTTACTGAAACAACCCGTAATCTGAGCAAATTCTGAAAATTTCTTCGCGCAGTTATGCCCAAGGAGTTTTCTTCTCAAGGTATCAATTGTATTACCATTTCGAAGTTTACGCATTTGGTCTGCGTGCCTTCGACAAATAATCAAGTGGGTGGGAGAAGTCTCCTATCCACAGACGCAGTCAAGGTTGGCATCTACATGCTTTAGGCGACGATGATAGGTCGTAAAGTCACCATGCCTAGTTCTGGCAGCTAGGAGATTATAGAGTAGCTGCCGTGGTAGAACTAGTTCAGGTAGCTTCCTACGGCGCATTTTTAGGTCCAGGTCTTGATATCGAGCTGGACAAACTTCAGACCACCATTTTTCTACTAATTGATGCCGTTGCTGCTGCAAAAGCCGGCGTAGATAGGATAGAGTGAATAAGCCTGGCTGAGTATGTCTTTCCGGCAAATTTCTTAACGCAGGACGGGCTTCCGCTTCCGCTTCTTCATTTCCGCAAATTCTAGAGTGACCTGGCACCCATCTAATTTCTGCATTTATGGATTTTGCTAAATTGTGAAAAAGGCTGGTTAGACGGATAATGGATGTTGATTTACCAGTAGATAGAGCCATCACTGCAGCCTGGTTATCGAGGAGAATATAAAACTTCTCAGTATTTCGCCTCACGGAAAAAGCAGCTTAAAGTACCATAGTTGCCCCAAAAATTTCTGCATCACATACTTCTCCGCAATGTAACGTGCCATTTCCTTTTTGGAAGTTTATACTCCCGCGTTGAAGAACAAATCCCTAGGATGAGCGACCGGGGCCTTCTGAAGATCCGTCCGAATATACACATATGTCTGCAGGATTTATTGTACACAGCCATTGCTGATACATTTGGATGCCATCTTTCTACAACCCGAGAATTGGTCAATACGTTGGAGCTTGAAGTTGCTCTGCAGATTCTCCTTGTGGAAGTTGTCGAAAAGCACGTTGAATTCGAGACAACTTTGTTTCTGGCCTTTTTGATGGTCTTGATCTTGTTTTATATTTTAAGGCGCCCATATTAGGACATACACTTGCTCTCACTCGAAGAGGATGTCGATCATCGAGGGTGTTAAGGCGAGCGGTAAGACGTAGGCGATAGCCCTCTAATAGAATGTGTGCTGGGGGGATTCCTCCTTCTCGGTGTAAAACCACCTTTGGCGTAGTTCTCCACACTGGCAGTGTGGCTCTCAGGGCTGTATGTAAGACCTTATCAATTAATCCACAATGAAAGGTTGTAGGAGGTCGTACAGTCCCCTTCGCACCTGACCGAGATAATCCTGGCCACCACACATCAGCTCCAAAAGTCGCTACAGGCACAATACATGCGTCAACTGCTGTTATCTATGCTTTTGGCGCTGCTCCTCTTTGCACAGAGTTTAGTCGCCGCATATGCTGGGCTAAACTAAGTGCCTTAGCACTCCAAGTTATTACATGGTGCTTGAATGAAAGTTGATAGTCGAGATGCAAGCCCAGCCAACGGATATGTTCAGCTGGCTGAATATTTTTCCCACTCACTGTAATTACGACAGGTATTTCTCTCTTACGCCCGGGAAATTGAACTATCTCTGTCTTTTTGGCGTTAAATAGGACGAAATTTTCATCTGCCCATTTCGAGAGACTATCAATCTCCCTCTGAGCTGTAGCTGCAGACTCCTCAACTGTCCAATCAATGCTTAAAATTCCAATGTCGTCCGTATAGCTAAAGCGACAGATTGCGTTCCCACTCTTCATTGGTTCTACTGTATATAGAAGGAATAATAGGGGAGAGATAAGTGATCCCTGAGGGACCCTTACCAATAGCTCTTATGCTTCTGTGACCCCTCCCCGAAAACGCACTCGTACTCGGCGGTTCTCCAGGAACGATTTTATCCATCTGAGGACTGAGTTGTGCTATCCTTAAGCTTGCATCCGCCAAATAAGTCTATTATGTAACACAGCATCAAAAGTCCCCTCCACATCTAGTGTTACGAGTGTGGAAGCCCAGCCTTGAGTCTTGGCCTCCTCAATGTCACGTACTACGCAAGAAGCTAGATCCGTTAGTGATCGTTTGGCTAACGCTCCAAACTGCTGCCTACCTACAATATCTGTAATTATAGCGAGGTGTAACGGCTGATAAGCCGGTGAATACCTGTTAACTACGCTGGCTAGCGTAGGTATAGATATTATAGAATCTAAAACCAGGTCATGTGTACAATTAAATTCTTCCAGAATCTTTATGAAACAATTGTGACGCTATTGGAGCGAAATGTCGTGGAAGCGTCTAGGAGATGATAACACATGTATCAATGTATTTAATAGATTCCTTTACCATTTTAGTTTAGCTCTCTAGAGATTTATTATTAATAAACTGTACCTACAAAATTGCATAAACGTTTTTGTCAGAAAACCGTAACACGAGGTGGAACATTCATTTTGCCAAAAATCTCTCTAACCCTTTTCCTAAGCAAGAAAATAAGGCAATAGGCCTCCATTCTTTCACTGATGATGGGTCGCGCCTTACTTTTGGTAGGAAAACTATTTCTGCAAGTTTGAAACAAGATGGGTGATAGCCAAGTCGAAGACAGGCACGAAATAGTTGAGTGACATGATCCCCTATTATTTTCCAGCATGTAGCTAATAACTCGACGGAGATCCCGTCCGCACCTGGGCTGGTGTTGCCGCATCCAATTGTGCAGGACCTTGGTTCAAGCTCCGTCAATTTTTCTGACCAAGGGATGCGCGCCTCTTCTGACACTGTGCCAAGGGGGAGGTCATCAGATACCGAGAAGCGTGATAAAAGACAGTCTCTAAGAATTATTGCGCGTTCTAATTGATCTACAATAAATCGACCCTCACGTCGAAGGGGGGGTGTGTTGCTAGAATGTTGAGGTGCCGCCCACCACTTGAGTTTTTATACGTCACGAGAAGACTTCAAATCTTCTATCTTTCTTTTCCGGTGCTCTCTTTTAGCAGAGGCAACTGTATTTCTAAATTTCCTTGCCCGCAGGTTGCGCTCCGAATCCTCCACTGCTTCTTTGTATTCTAGATGGGCAAACTTACAATCAGGAGTCCACCATGGTGCTTTTCTACCACTTGCTTTATTGGGTCGCTTCCAAACTCCTTTTAGAAATTGGTTGAGGCCTAGCATATGTCTTGAGCAAATTTTTCCGTCTCTTCTGTTGTGTTCAGAGTTGTGCTCGGTAGCAGCTATTCTGTGACTAGCCGGGTGAACTGAGGTACTTTTTCCTTCGATACTCGGAGTTTCCTCTCAGAGTTAAGCGGATTTACAGTCGCCGCTTTGCTTATAGGGACGAAGCTACAGATTGGAAGGTGATCGTTGATCATGCATTCTTCTTTGCAGACCCAAGCCATTGTATCCTTCACATTCGTCCAAGCTAGATCAAGTGTATTCCCGGCACAATGTGTCGGTTCCCCTATAGTAAGGCAAGTGAGGTGATGCCTCTCGGCCCATTTTTCTATATCTTCACTTTGACCATAATAACTGCTAGCACCAGGCTGCCATGCCCAGTAAACTGAGTTAAAGTCACCAATTGCCACTGTTCTAGCTGTAGGAGTCCAATTCAAGAGTGGCAGTACCGCGGAGGGGTGGGGGCATGAGGAGCTGTAAGGAATCAAATTCCTGACTCAATCATTTACCCCTATATTTTTCATTACTCGGCCTTAGTGTCTATTCTGGTGACTGATACCTTTATATTTAGACCTGGTTTGAGTTTCTATTCGTGTCGCTCTAAAACCGATATGGATATTTCTGGTATTTTTATTTCTATTTTTAGTCGTTTGATAATAAATCATTCCATAGATTTATGTATATAGTCCAGCGTTAGTGTAGAGGTTGGTTCCTCACGCTTTGTCTTCCGTCTTTCCTAGAGTCTTTAGAAATACAATATATATTCCAAGACTACCTTGAACCTTCATTCCTTGTCAACCTCATTACTTTTACCACCTTGTTATACTTTATTCTAGATATATCGTTATACCTTCTCCGTCTTCAGTTGCCAAGTCAGCTCGAGATCTGACAGGGGCTTTGTAGACATTCATAAACATTATGTCTGTCAGGATTGCCTTATCTTGTATAATATATATGTGAAGATTCACCAGATCATAGTGTTCTATGATTCTAGTCTGGCCTTTTGGTCAAGTAGTGATGCATCTATCTCGTGTATTATGGAGGATGGTAACCCTTAGTCTGTCACTCCTTGCTCCTTAATTTTTGCCCCGCTGTCTACATGACGCTTCTGACAATGTCATTTATTTCAACCCAGCGATAGTCGCCAGTAAAAGTAGGTGGGTGTTTTTGAGATGAAGAAATTCTGTTAAGGTCTTTTCTTATATATGTGATTTCCCGAGGTCTAATATTTTCGCCTTCAAATGGTTGATAAAGATCATAAAAAGGGTGAGTCTTTGTGCGATTAGACCACCACGGTTCTTGTATTAACAAGACATCTATCCCAAGTTCACAGGCTCGAGCTAGTGCAATATCTTGCGTAGTTCCCCCCCTTCAAACGTTGATTGACATAAGCTTGAGTACGTCTTGGAGGGGAAAGCAACCATTTTGGTTGCCTGGAAGTTTCAACAGAATTTTGCTTTTTTGAGGACCGAGAAATTGGTCCACCATAAAACATACAAACACCCCCTGATATACTTTTTCGGTCAGATTTTGTAGTTGCCCAGTCCGCATCGGTGTAGACAGCAAAACGTTCTCGATGATCTCCCCCTGGCCCATAGCGAAGTTTTTGTTTCACAGTGGATCGTAGATAACGTAAAAGGCCTTTCAGTGCAACACCGTGATGTACAGCGGGATCTTTCATAAATTGAGAAAGCCGACCGAGAACAAAGGAAATATCGGGCCTTGTAAGAATCATAGCATACATTAACTTTCCAATAGCCCCTTGGTATTCTATACAATTGATCTTTTCATCTTGATTATTTGATGGACGCAAATTTTCGTAGTCTGAAACAGGAATTTTCTTGCTGTTGTGTTTTGTATGGGTGATATCAAACTCTTCAAGAGTAGTAGTTATATAATTTTCTTGATCAATGTAGATAGTACGCTTCTTTCTATCCCTAGTGAGTCTCATGCCAAGAATCTTCCCAATCTCCCCCAGATTTTTGGCGTTAAATCGCTTTGAAAGGGCGTTAAAAAACCAAGCAAGTTTATCGACATTATTCTCTGCAGCTATGGTATCATCAACATAAACTAAAATCCAAATTTTATTTGTTGAATGAGTGTATAGGCATGGATCAGCGAGACTTTGTTCAAAACCAATTGATTTTAAGAAGTCTCGTAAGAGTAGTGTCCAATCTCTACCAGCCTGTTTAAGCCCATATAGGCTACGAAGCGCTTTGAGAACCTTTCCTTTAGAGACGGTAATACTTTCGGGTGGTACAAAGTAAATATCTTCACGAAGCTTAGACTCCGTAAACGCATTCTTGATATCAAATTGGTGACATTCCAGATTAAATTTTGCGACTAAAGCTAGAAAAAGTCGTATAGTATCCATTCGGACGGTTGGTGCGAAGGTGTCAGTATAATTTACTCCGTAATCTTGGCTAAAGCCTCTAGCAACAAGGCGAGCTTTATATCGCTCAATCAATCCGTCTCTCTTTGTCTTTACCGTAAAATCCTACTTAGTAGTAACTAAGCTTTTCTCTTTAGGCAAGTTTTGTTCCTCCCAAGTTCCATTTGTTACTAAGCCATCAATTTCTTCTTGGATAGCCTTTTTACACATTGGGCCATGAATTTTATCGTTTGTTGCTTGCTTAAATGTGCGTGGGATGGGAATCCCTTTAATTACTTGGGAAGTCAGCGCATAGTTTTCTGGAGGTTCAAGGTCGCCAGTTGAAACAGAATAAAACGAATGAGCCAAGCAATGAGGTATAGAATTTTCTGAAAGTTCTTCTTGCTGGATCATTGCTAACATAGCCTTTATGATTTTGTTTGATCGATTATTCGGATCATCATCATTTGGCCTCTTGCGTTTACTATTTCTAAAAAAGTATCGTGTTGATGACCTAGGCTCTGAGTCTAGATCATAAGTCTCGTAGACCTTTGGAGTGGTTGGTGTAGTGAGTTCCACGGGTACTACATTTAGTTCGCTAACAGTACAAGTATTTGTCTGCATCTCCTCTGTCATTCTATTAGACGAGACCTCAGGTTCGGTAACATTGATTTTCTTTTGTTCTAATTCTTGATTCTGGCTAAACTCATCAAGGTTATTACTATTGATAGTTTGTGGTAATACCTTTTCTAGTTCTATATTATCAGTTAACGGTTCTATTATTAGATAATTTGCCTCTACAACTTCAACTTTAGATCCCCTCGATGTTTGATCTAGTCTAGAATTATTCGGCTTCACCTTCTCGTCTGAGGTAAATTTGTTAGCAGGTGTAAGCTGATCTGGAGGAGGAATGGTTAAATTCAAATCATCTAGTTGAGGTGATATAGTCATGAGTGTTTTGGCTCCAGGGTTTTTAAGTTCTATTGATAAGTCAGACGTGATACCCTTCATTTTATCTTCGTCGTTTTCTTTTTGTGTCTCAACCAATTCGCTATTTTCTATTTCTACTACTTCTTTTATTTCTCTAACATCTAGGTCTTGATCTTTTCTAGGGCGGCCTCTTTTTCTTCGTTGAAGTAATTGATTCATAGTACCTTGTGTTCTAGCTGGAATGTCTCTAAGTTGTAAATCGATCTTATCACCTTTTATTTTTTTCATCAATGAAGATAGCACTAACTCGCTCAAAGCGCCCAAGATCTGGTGCATATATCTTAGTTTGCTATACAGTATTTTCTGCGAAGCCCATGAAGACCCCTTCACGTCCCCTTACAACCAATTTATCATGTCTTCCTCTCGGATCAAGAATCTTTGGATTGACATATCCAAAGGCTTTACATCCCCAAGGACGAATATGGCTAACATGGGGTCTATCTCCAATGTAAGCTTCTATAGGAGTTGTGAGTTGTCCATTGACAACCGGTACTATTGGAAGCCGATTTCGAACATAAGAGTCATATTCTACGGCCTCGTCCCAGAATTCTATAGGCATCTCGGCATCATCTATCATCGTTCTCATTGCCATCTCGGTAGTTTGAATACTTCGCTCGGCAGGGCCGTTTTGATGAGATGATGCAGTTACTGTAAAATTTGCAACGATTCCATCTTTTCTTTTCCATTGTTCCATAACATACTTGAGCTCTGGTGCATTGTCTGATCTGGCAAATTTAAGTAACTTACCAGTTTGTCGCTCCTCTCTAACCCTTAGTTTTCGTAACTCAGAAATAGCCTGATCTTTTGTCATGAGAGGAGTAGACCAGGTTCTACGTGACCAATTATCTACAACTTGCATGAAATATCTGTTTCCTCGAAGTGAAATAGGAAATGGACCGGCAATATCAAATAATATAAGTTCTAAAGGTTCCTTTTTGTGGGGGGGAAAGGACATTACTGATCTTATTTCTCATTTTTCCAATTTTACAGGACTTGCAAATTCTTTTCTCGGCAATTGAAATCTTAACTTTTTTAATATCTGTGACTTTATGAAGTTTCCTGATAATCCCAGGTCTATAATGTCCAAAACGTCTGTGTATCAATCTGTAGCGAGCTCTCTCTATTTTGCTCTCGGCTATATCATCGTCAGATTGATCGGGATCTTAATCTGATAAGTCAGGATTAGCCATTTCTTCTACAGTAGCCGAGCAAGCCATCTGTTTTTCACATCTTGTATCAAGTGATTTACCATATAATTTACTAGAAATATGTTTTACAATGTAGAGTCCGTCCTTCTGAACTGCATGAATCATAGTCTTATTTTGATCTCTAATCCGTATATTCTTATCGTCAAAGTAGCCTGTCATTCCATTTCTACAAAGTGGTTTGGCCGATATTAAATTGACACCAAGACTAGGTACATAAAGAGTGTTTTCCATTAAGCCAGATGACCCATCAGTACATGTAACAACAGCAGTCCCCCGATGATCTGATTTTAACTCTCCCCCTCCAACTTGTATTACTGTAGGTTTAATTCGCTTTAATGATCCCCTAAACAGGTCGATTTGGTCAGTCATCGGTGAAGTTGCGCCGGTGTCAAGGACCCAGCTAATGGGGGTACTCTTACTGATAAGAGCTTTGGAAAGCATAACTTTTTCTTTTGTTTCATGATCCTCAGATTCAGAGTAGATATACAATGACGATTCTTCATCACACGAATCATAGCTACTAGTATCTGAGGCGTTTTTTCGCGCAGCATAACCGTGACTTGTCTTGTCTGATTTTCGAGGAGGATTTGTTTTTAATGATTGCTTGTCACGGTATCTTCTAGAAGATTCAATGTTCTTATGTTTTTTAAGCGGAACCTTTAACGAGCCATCTCTTCGCTTTTGTGGAGGTCTGTATTTTTGTCTGAAGCATTCCTCTCTTTTTCTAAGTGCGATAGCATAATCTTTTATTGCCTCTACATAGGGACAGTCTCTCGAAACATGGTCTTCCCCGTCACATCTATAGCAGAGCATATTGGCTTGCACATCAGTCATTGAGACATCAGAGCCTCGACGGGTTGAGAAATGCCTTAGCTTTCCCTTAGCAGGGTGAGCTTGTATACTACATACTTTCGAACCTTCTTCTTTTTCCTGAAGAATATGCAGTCGCTCTTCGATAGAGGTCTGAGGATTGGTTCTAAACCCATCTAGAATTGAGTTATATTTATCAGTGAGAGCTTTTGTCAGTAAATGAAATATTGCTTTATCAGTATAGGTTGTCTTAAGCGATGCATCAGCAGCACTGAGCTTTCGTCTATATACTTTCAGAGTTTCCCATGCATTGTCAATTCCGTGTTCCTCGACATTGTAATGGTCTGGGAAGCTCTGGATTTTACTCATGTAAGTCGATGCAGTTGACTCACTGGTTTTGGTGTATTTGGCATTGAGGTGCATCCAAACCTTTTGGGCTGAATCAAATTCATCAAGAATCGCTTGATCCTCGTCGCTCAGGCAGTCGGTAAGGTAGGAAAAGAGTTTTGCAGTATCTTGAGTGTATTTAATAGACTTCTCAACGTTCCATGATCCACCAAGCTTTTCAAATTTTGAAATAACCTCGCCAAGTGGATCATCTGAGCTATTGGCATTTAATTCAGTTGGCTTTTGTGATCTTGAAGCCGGACCAACATCCTTACTAATCCATGCAAATTTTTCTTTGGAGATTTCAACAACATAAAAGTATCCCTTGGCTTGAGCTTTAAATTGTACTTTTCTGAACCATTTCTCATGATTCTCACGGGTTAAAACAAAGATTCTGTTGTGGTTTTCAGTGTCGGAACTCATTTTATAGGCCTCAGATTATGATTTCAAAAAAAACTTGAGGATAAAGGATAACCGAATAGATTTGTATGTATGTAGATTCGTTCGATTGTATTTTCTACAAGTATGCGTTGGTAGTTCGCGTACTCGTTCGTGACGCGTTGTTTCTTTCGTTTCGTTTTGTTTTGGCGTGCTCGTTCGTGACGCTTAATATAAAGAAGCCTAGGCACCGGTGGTCATAACCTGTTAAAAGGGTAATCTATCTATAGTGTAATGATCACTATGGAGTTCCCTTGTGCAGCATAAAGTGGAAGCAAGACTCTTTCAAATGCTTTATATTACTATATACTAAAAGGAATACTAGTAGAGGAAATTGGTTATAGTAGCAAGCAGCACGGACCAAGTACTAATCTAGTTTTAAACGTGATGAGCCACTAGTTGATATCCGACATAATTGGCCTGACAACTGAATATTATTAACAGGTAAGTCCAAGTACCTACTATCCGTCCTACCCTATGTCGGCCAACGTGCATTAGTTTTTGTTACTAGCCTAATTTGAACTACGCTCTCCACATTTAAAGAATGTTTTAGAATCCAGAGGTGTGATTATATAAGCTCAGCTGCCGAACTTCCCTAGTATTACGTTATCTCCATCAATCAGCGCTTTACCCAATTAGGAATCGACCCATGTGACTTCCCAATTCGAACTTGAAAATCTGTGCTAAATCTCGTCCTGACCCCTCGCCGTTCAGCGCCTTAGATTTCAAGAACAATAACACATAATTTAACAATCCTAACATTAAATTGAAACCATCCAATACAAACCAACCAGCTATTTTTTCAATGATTGCTACTTCCTTATTCTCAATATTGTATCATTTTTAATGTTATCAACATGCTAAAATTTTAGAGTACTTTATTTTTAAATGTGAGTCTTTGTTAAATATATTTTTCTCGGTTGTCATATTTAACTTACCGAATCTCTCAACTAAAAAACATTACTGACTTTTAAGAGTTCTTACCGGAAATGAATTGACTTGTCCTTGATAGGCATTCAAATAATCAAAAGGAAATCTTCTGCAAGTTGACAGCTAGTTCTAATAATAATATTTTACATAAATTTAAATAGAAATTTGAAAAGGTTTAATGCAATTCTTACTTATCTATTCGAGACGTGACAGTTCGAATATCTTCCCCTCTCTCTCTCTCTCTACATAGAAAAAATATTTTTCAATTATTAAACAATACATCTAAGTGCCAGTGAATGAAACGCTCCTGGAGCCAGTTCAGAATCAAATAGGAAAGTAACATGCATTGATTCCCAACTGGGTAAAGCGTTGGCCGACGAGGGGTCAGGACGAGATTCAGCTCACATTTTCAAGTTCGAATTGGGAAGTCATATGAGTTGATTCCTAATTGGGTAAAGCGTTAATGAATTAGATATTTTATAAAATTACCCTCTAAAAATTTATATAGCATGTTTTTGTGGTTTTCTATTGGTTTGATGATCTAAGACAAACTAACCAAAATAATGGAACTAATGCACGTTGGCCGACATAGGGTAGGACGGATAGTAGGTACTTGGACTTATAATTATTATATGTATATAGATGATATGAGTATGTAATAGTATAAAAGAATATTGAATTGTCAGCGTCTTCCACCACATATATAAGCGAGGCTGATTACTAAAACGGATCAGTGAAATGTCCTTGACACTCTTCTAAAATACTAGTAGCTACGTGATATGGTAAACCAGGTTGTTAGATAAGCAAAGCTTAGCCGAGTGTGTATAAAGTCCCTCGTGTCGGGAAGCGAGGGGGATAGTCGAAGTTTCTGACTCACGAAATTTATCCGGAATCGAACCACTTGACTATGTTATAAATACAAGGTCATGAGAGATGGAATAGCCACCTGGTAGATATCAAATTCACGTTCACAGAGTGTTGAATAGAGTAGTGATTGGTATTAGCAGTAATGTATTAACTTCATTAATTAGTTATCTATAACGAGGTCAATACCTCTTTATATATCTAAGTCCTACATACATATATCTTCTTAATCCACCAACCATACCGAGGATGTTAATAGAACTATCTTCACACTTCCACGATTCCAGAATATCGCCATATTTCAACAAGAGTCTGCCAGAATATTCCATTATCTATATGGAATGCTCTAGATATCCCTGCATTAAACTGCTATGCATAAGATTATGTCATGTATAAAAAAGGTTCATGTGCCGGTGTGGCTGAGTGTATTTCACTCTATTATGACATCATATGCCTGATATCACAACACACAACTACAATGTCACTCTTGGCTTTCTCATTAACCTTGGTTTTTTTCAATCCCATCCTGAGATCAGCGGTAGCAGTATGCAACCATTTTATATTCCGTTGTACTTTTTCTTCGGAGCCTGTGTCCTCTTCCGTCTTGAATAAGATGGGTAAGCTGAGAAATTGCTTCAATCAGTGGTCTAAATGCGTTAATTTCTTTAGCGCGTTCCTGAGCTCTAAATTCTGTCCAATTTGAAATCAAAGCTTTATCTCAAGTCATAAACTCTATGAAGATCTACGCCAAGCCCTTTCCAGAAAAGACCTTTCATTTTATCGGCGTCCAATACCTGAAAGCAATGCTAAATCTAATCAAAAGACATTCAATTAGTTGAGTTACTGGTGGCCAAATAATCCAAATTGCCAAGACGAGCTTAAGCCCAGAACTCTCTACTTTTTATAACCTAAAATTACATCCAAGGTATAGTGAAATTACTAAAGATTTATCAACGGTCTAGATTATTAAATGTGAAGCTATTGTCGAGTTTTTCGAATTTTACAAATTATTTGGCCACTAAAATTGAGCCTCTGTACCACAAAACTCCTCTCACGATGGGGTTTTGTGCTTAAGATTTTCCACACGCCAAAAACTTTCTAAATTTATAAGTGATGACTAGTGGTCTGCACAAGTAGTTTAAGGGTTAGAATATCATAAGCAGAAGCCTACAACACTCTTCTCTTTTATTACTTTGATCCAATAATTCTATTGAATGGCGCCTTCCTGCAATCAATGAATAATTTTCTTTGACCTGTTTAGGCTAGTGCGACTTTGACTGGGAGCTTATATGAGCTGTGTAATCGGCTCTATTGCAAAACGATTTGATTGGCAAGATCGAACTTTGAGCCATTCAGCCCATAGAAGCACGGGCCAGTGACACAACTCACAATATTTGATGCTTGGTCTGATTAGCATCTGAGCCAATTAGCACTCTGATTTTCTCACGGCTATTTTGACAAGCTAAATTACGGAAAAGCGTTCACTAATTCACAAGTGGTGCATAGGCCAAATTTTGGTCCACGTCATTACGTTCTGTTATAAGTCTCCCAGGCATTCTCTGGAATCCTTCTGGAATCCTTTCGTGGTGTATTGGACGAATGAGAACTTGGAAATGCTTCTTCCAGGAAGCAAGGAGGGCGCATGGCGGACTTATATAAGAACTTTAGCTTTTCCTGCTGAATTGTCACATCGCCGTCTATCAATACTTTGCAGCACTAGTTCGATTATTGACTTTACTTTTGGAAGTGCAAAGGCGAGAGTGATTGTGTGAACGTGTGAACGTGTGAACGTGTGAACAAGAAATTCCTCAGCTTCTTTTCAAAATGCAGTTTCACACCTCCAAAGTTGTCTCGATACTGATTTTGCTCAACACGACCATTTGCTTAGCGATGCAAAAAAGCATAGGGTATGATCCATATAAGATTGAAATCGAATCCGCAAATTGTCAAAGCAGGGTTTATAATAAGCTACAAATTTCTTTTGCAATAATAGGTGGCTTGCAAAGTATTAGCCAAATGCAAGAATCAAACATGAATCTAGATGCAGTTCGATATAAACCACAGCCTAATGAAGTAATGCCGTCTAAGGAGAAGTTTTATGTCACAGAAATTAAAAGCTATGAGCAAAATGGTGAGTTGCTCTACATTTGTTTAGCATCCAAGTGGACTTTGCTGATATTGCTTGGTCAAAGAGCCTACGGATATGGTTATATTTTCGAGTTCCGGCCTATTTGCCAAAGTGGTTACTCGAGTACAGGATAGCCAAGGATTCAAGTATATAGACTGCGTGCCTTCACTGTCGATGCCTTCACCCATGGAACTTCAGCCTATGTGGGGGATTTCTGGGCAGACCAGCGGAGGGCACAATTCCCTTGGGAACGAAATCACTTCTGTGTTATGTGAAGACAGGTTTTACAGGAAGCGACAAATTATTATGGCAATAAATGATGGCATGAAAACGATTGCCCGATTTACTAAATTAAATATTAACCTAAACGTAATACAATATAAACCTAAGTCCACGGAAGTAATGCCGCCGCTTGGAGAAAATTTTTATTACTCAGAACTTCAAAAACTTGGACCAAATGGTTAGTTACTTGTCATATTTCTCACCATCCAAGTGGACTTTACTGATATAGATTGATTAAAGACCCTGTGGATTTGGTCGTATTTTCGGCTAGCGGTCATTTCACCAAAGTTGTTACTTTGAAAGAAGATAGAGATGTTCCTTACTATAAAGATTGTGTATCTTCATCGAATAGACAGTCCCCCGAGCGATCTCAAATGAGGATGGTGTCCCCCCAGCGATCTCAAATGAGGATGGGGTCTCCCGAGCGATCTCAAATGAGGATGGGGTCTCCCAACCGAAGTCGACTGAGAATGAAGTCTCCCGAGCAAGAATCTTCTAAATAGAAAGGGACTAGATTATTTACTAAATCAGCAGCTAAAAACATGATAAGACTCTCTGTAAGAATCGTCAGTTACAGGCAGCCTTAATCGACTTTTGAGACCTCATAGACTTTGACAGGATCGATAGGATTAATAAGGTTAGTTTACCATCTCAACTAAGCTACAGTCTTTAAGTCACATATGATGTCATTCTCCTAGCTTTACCATTCATATGTAAGTTGATGGTGATGTAGGTCTTGGGAAACATCGTTGGTAAAGAAATGTCTGAGGTGCTGGGGTACAAAATGATTACATTAGCGAGAATACATTACAAAACGCAACAACGCGAATACTCACTAACTGGCTAGTGTGGACATGGAGTAAGGAGGAGCAATTTAGAGGTGTATTATAGGTTGTGACAATTACTATAATGATATAATCTCGATAATTACTTCATCAATTAATCTGCCGCTTTCGAGTGTCATCGCACAACTCACAGTGGGTCTGTGTGTATAAAGTTTATAGCTTTTCTCTTGCTATTGATCGAATATATTGGAAGCTGTAAATATTTTAAAAAGCTATTGAGTTAGATTTGGAATCTAAAAATGTCATATTCTTTTTTTTACCTGTCGCGTTTGGAGGGTATGTATGTATGACACCAAGCTATCTCTGGACTTGTTCCTGTCTCAACCCTGTACCTATTCCCTATCAAATATTCGGCAAAGGTTGTCTGGCCAACATTAGTTACAATCTGTTCTGGCTTAGTGGTTCCTCTAAAGCCTAATGGTAGTTTTAACGCCTTCTAGGGTACTAGTTACTAGACATTTAGCTAAGACCGGACTTGGGAGTGCGTATTCTTTTAATTAAATGTTGGAGAAATTTAAATTTAGGAGGCCCTACTGTAATAAATTGTGTAAAAATTGTGGGCAGTTACGAAAATAATTCATAAAATTTTAAAGTTTCAAGGTTAGTGGACTCGTTGTCAGGGACAACACAAACACAGTCGTTCCTGCGCTCGAATCTTGATAAAAATAAAAAAGTTCGTTTTACTGTTTCCCCGTGATAAAATTCACGTATGAAAGATTATTAAGAGTTTAGTATTAATCAATAAGTCAACACTACAGTGTCATAGAAGTGGTTATAAACGAGTTTAGTTGAAAATTTCTTTTATTGGGCTATCGAATTAACTGCCAATTCAAAAGGACAAGAAGTTCCACACCCCTTCTTCTAGGCTCAATTCCTCCCCTCGATTGTAAACTGTTGTAAAGTACCATTGTTACGTTACCCGAGGAGTGTCCAGTCTCGGTTAATAATGGTAAGAGATTGCGATATGTACAATCAAGGATGTAGTATATCCGGTTTACCGAGACCAAAGATGAGTCCGTAGGATAGAACTAAGCATTGTGTTAATGATGTATATAATCGAGGGGAGGAACTGAGCCTAGAAGAGTGTGCGTGGAACTTCTTGTCCTTTTAAATTGGTAGTTAATTCGATAGCCCAACAAAAGAGATTTTCAACTAAAACTCGTTCATAACCACTTCTGTGACACTTTAGTGTTGACTTATTGATTAATACTAAGCTCTTAATAATCTTTAATTCGTGAATTTTATCATAAACATCATTAACACAATGCTTGATTCTATCCTACGGATTCATCTTCGGTCTCGGTAAACCGGATATACTACATCCTTGATTGTACATATCGCAATCTCTTACCATTATTAACCGAGACTGGACACTCCTCGGGTAACGTAACAATGGTACTTTACAACAGTTTACAATCGAGGGGAGGAATTGAGCCTAGAAGAAGGGGTGTGGAACTTCTTGTCCTTTTGAATTGGCAGTTAATTCGATAGCCCAATAAAAGAAATTTTCAACTAAACTCGTTTATAACCACTTCNCCCCGAGCTAATTCTTTTTTTTAACTAGTGCAGAGTATTAGAAAACTTTGTAAATGAGATAACTAACTTTCTTTATCACAAAATCACGTGTGTGTTGACCACTGATGATCCAGAAATCGTCGGTGGTTGCAATCTATAAAGTAGCACTATGATCTGTGTATATTATTGTAGGGAGTCTAGTAGATTCTATCATGTGGCGAATTTTTTGGATTATCTAAAACAGGCCTACTATTTCCATTTCAGTAGGCCAATAACGTGTTTCTGTTAATTTCCATAATCCTGATAGGTTGGTTTAGACGATTTCTGAGTTGGGGGATCTACGACTGAATGATATACCATAGCACCAATTCCTTCAGCTGAGGAGTCAATATCAGCGTAAAGCCGTTGAGACGGATCGAAGTGAACTAGCATTGAGGCTTGTTTAAATACTGATCGGAGGGAAAGGAATGAATGATAGCGTTCTAATTTGCTACACACTTTTTGAAGATGCTGAATGTGGGCTGAGAATGACTTTGAGAAAACAACTATGTCGTCAATATATGTGCGAGCAAATGAACGCTCTTCGCGCAAAATAGTGTTTTTGATTCGTTGTATATATGCTGGGGAGTTTCGAAAGCCCATCAATGTACAACTGAAAGTCTCTTGACCTCGGTGTGTTGCAACTGTCAACCGATGTTGATGATCTGATAAAACCATTCATTGGTAGAAGAAACTTGCACAGTCAATTGTAGAAATAAATGGGCAGCCTACTAATGCTGCAATGATTTCTGATTGAATTGGCATAGGGTACGCATCTGGCATAAAATTTGATTTAAGGCACGTATTTCAACAACAACCCGACCTTTTCTTGAAGTGGGAGTATTTTTCCATACAACAAAGCATGGGAAGGGGAAGGGTGTGTTTCTTTTTGTCCGTTATAAGCGACCCTGGCTGTGCAAATCATTAAAAGTTTCATCTATAACATCTTTATCTGCTTGTCCAACGGGATAAACTCGAGCTTGACCTGATTTATAATTGGTCTTTCAATCGTTAATGAGTGGAATTGGCATATGTTCTCCGTTCGGGGTCTTAGCAAAGGATGTTAAAGGGTTGCCTTATTGTAAGGACACAAGAAGGTTACTTTCAATGTTTATATTTGCGTTAAAGAGGAAAGTCTTTTTACGATAATCTGATTGCCTTTTATGTTCCATTAGAGTGCCATATACTAAAGATAGCCTTTCCATCTGTCTTTCCATCCGTTTCTGCGGAAGGTTTGAGTCTTCTAACTTACTCTCGTGTCGTTAATCAAAGAAGCGTCAGGCTTATCTTATATAATCCCTAATGATAATCTTCATAAGCAAGGTGTCAGTTGATAAGCGAAATAGGCTGACTCGGTTAAGGCCGAGTCTCCTTACAAGGGCCCCTGGCCCTATTACAAAGGAGCCTGGTTGAGGCTTTTGCCAAAGAGTATAGAACTGTTTTATTAAATTTTGTAGCTGCCGTTGATGGTCTGAGTCACCATATATATTCACTCCGATGAGTGTTATTAATTCTTGTTTAGTTTTATGAATAGCATATGTATGGCTAGTGGTCGCGGCATGGTGAGCAAGAGCTTCCTTACACGGTATTCTATCATGAGAATCTGAAGGATTAATTTCAAACAAATAAGCCGCTTCGGAAGATAGCTCAGTAAGTTGCCCAGACTCATTAATTATAGCTTCACCAGGCAGAATTTTTTGAGTGTTATTGTCTATGGATGAACTCTCAACCATAATCAGTACTCCATCTCCCATCTCTGGGAGATTTAAATCACCTATCTTTGGGTCTTCTGATCCATTTAGCGCTGGTCCTTCTTTTGCCAGCAGATTACTGTCGGGACAGAAAAGGAAAAGAGGAAAAGAAGTTGAGTGGCAGAAGAGGAGAAAGTTGAAAGAGGATCAGCCAAAAAGACGGAAAGATCGGCAGATGAGTCGGAATGAGGCGGGTGGTGAGCTTGCAGGATTAGGAAAAGCATTAACGACTCAGTGAACACTTGGAGTACCGAAGAGACAGTGAATGAGCGTCTTGCGAGAATAGATCATAAACTGGAATGTGTCGATACTAGTATAAAGGAGCTAGAAAACTTGATAAAGATGCAACAAAACACGTTATCGTGATTGCATTGGGATAGGAAGGCAATTTCATGTTTATTAAAATATATAATATACAAACTTCAAAGTTAATGAGTATTTCATAAGTGAATTAAGTTTTTAAATACCTTAAATGCTGAATACCTTTAGCTCAAATTTTTTAACACCCAAATTGGTCACTAATCTTCGTAGTATGTTGGATATTGAAGATATTCATCCAGTGATGGAATATCAATACTAGGAAAACGCCCTGCCACAGTAGAATGCTGATGAAGGCATGTCCAACAATTTGAAAAGAAGACAGATATAGGAAAGTAGGTTCCTATTGGACCTAGTCCCGCTTGCAAACCTTTCGCCCACGTACAGGTGGCCCAGAGGTTTTTTGTTTACCCAAAGTTTGTTCCACTGCTATGCGAATGCTTGACATATTTTTATTCCATGCGCTTTGTTCCGGAGTAAGAGACGGCTGCTTGGAAAAGA